>JAXFYN010001638.1:0-14000 GCA_036172215.1 Camellia granthamiana | reverse complement strand
CAGTTTATCACTCGCGCCATTTTGCGCATCGCACTGTTTGCACAGTTTAACACTCGCGCCTTTAGGCGCATCGCACTGTTATGCGCAGTTAGTCACTCGCGCGGTTTTGCGCATCGCACTGTTTTGCGCAGTTTATCACTCGCACCGTTTTGCGCATCGCACCGTTTTGGGCAGTTTATCACTCGCGCCGTTTTGCGCATCGCACCATTTTGCGCAGTTTATCAATCGCGCCGTTTTGCGCATCGCACTTTTTGCACAGTTTAACACTAGCGCCTTTTGGCGCACCGCATTGTTATGCGCAGTTTATCACTCGCGCTGTTTTGCGCATCGCACTATTTTGCGCAGTTTATCACGCGCGCAGTTTTGCACATCGCGCTGCTTTGCGCAGTTTATCACCCGCGCGGATTTGCGCATCGCACTGTTTTGCGCGGTTTATCACTCGCGCCGTTTTGTGCATCCCACAGTTTTGTCCAGTTTATCACTCGCGCCGTTTTGTGCATCGCACCGTTTTGCGCAGTTTATCACTCGCGCCGTTTTGCGCATCGCACCATTTTCGACAGATTTTCGCTCGCGGGATTTTGCTGATGCCACTGTTTTGCGAAGTTTATCACTCCCGCCGTTTTGCTCATCGCACTGTTTTGCGCATCGCACTGTTTTGCGCAGTTTATCACTCGCGCTGTTTTGCGCATCGCACTTTTTTGCGCGTCTCACTGTTTTGCGCGTTTATCACTTGCACTGTTTTGCGCCTCGCACTGTTATGCGCAGTTTATCACTTGCGCCATTTTGCGCATCGCACTGTTTTCGATAGTTTATCACTCGCGCCGTTTTGTGCATCGCACTATTTTCACAGATTATCACTCGCGCGCTTTTGCGCATCGCACGGTTTTGCGCAGTTTATCACTGGCGCCGTTTTGCGCAGTTTGTCACTCGCTCCGTTTTGCGCATCGCACCGTTTTGCGCAGTTTAACACTCGCACGGTTTTTCGCATCGCACTGTTTTGCGCAGTTTATCACTCGCGCAGTTTTGCACATCGCACCGTTTTGCGCAGTTTATCCCCCACGCGGTTTTGCGCATCGCACTGTTTTGCGCGGTTTATCACTCGCGCCGTTTTGTGCATCGCACGGTTTTGTGCCGTTTATCACTCGCGCCGTTTTGCGCATCGCACCGTTTTGCGCAGTTTATCACTCGCGCCGTTTTGCGCATCGCACCATTTTCGGCTGATTATCACTCGCGCGATTTTGCTCATGGCACTGTTTTGCGAAGTTTATCACTCCTGCCGTTTTGCTCATAGCACTGTTTTGCACATCGCACTGTTTTCGACAGTTTATCACTCGCGCCGTTCTGCGCATCGCACTGTTTTCGACAGATTATCACTCGCGCGCTTTTGCGCATCGCACGGTTTTGCGCAGTTTATCACTGGCGCCGTTTTACGCAGTTTATCACTCGCTCCGTTCTGCGCATCGCACCGTTTTGCGCAGTTTATCACACGCGCAGTTTATCGCATCGCATTGTTTTGCGCAGTTTATCACTCGCGCAGTTTATCACTCGCCCCGTTTTGCGCATCGCACTGTTTTGCGCAATTTATCACTCTTGCCGTTTTGCGCATCGCACTGTTTTCCGCAGTTTAACACTCGCGCCTTTTGGCGCATCGCACTATTTTGAGCAGTTTATCACTGGCGCCGTTTTGCGCATCGCACTGTTTTGCGCAGTTTAACACTCGCGCTGTTTTGCGCATCGCACAATTTTGCGCAGTTTATCACTCGCGCCGTTTTGCGCATCACACCGTTTTGGGCAGTTTAACACTCGCGCGGTTTATCGCATCACATTGTTTTGCGCAGTTTATCACTCTTGCCGTTTTGCGCATCGCTCTATTTTGCGCAGTTTAACACTCGCGCCGTTTTGCGCAGTTTATCACTCGCGCCGTTTTACGCATCGCACTGTTTTACGCAGTTTAACACTCGCGCCTTTTGGCACATCGCACTGTTTTGCGCAGTTTATCACTCGTGCCGTTTTGCGCAGTTCAACACTCCCGCAGTTTATCGCATCGCACCGTTTTGCGCATTTTATCACTCGCGCTGTTTTGCGCATCGCAGTATTTTGCGCAGTTTATCAGTCGCGCCGTTTTGCGCATCGCACCATTTTGCGCAGTTTAACACTCGCGCAGTTTATCGCATCACACTGTTTTGCGCAGTTTATCACTCGGGCTATTTTGCGCATCGTACTGTTTTGCGCAGTTTATCACTCCTGCCGTTTTGCGCATCGCACTCTTTTGTGCAGTTTAACACTCGCGCCTTTTGGCGCATCGCACTGTTTTGCGCAGTTTATCACTCGCGCCGTTTTGCGCATCGCACTGTTTTGCGCAGTTTATCACTCGCGCCGTTTTACGCATCGCACAGTTTTGTGCAGTTTATCACGCGCGCCGTGTTGCGCATCGCACGGTTTTGCGCAGTTTATCACCCGCACCGTTTTGCGCATCGCACCGTTTTGCGCAGTTTAATACTGGCGCCGTTTTGCGCATCACACTGTTTTGCACAGTTTATCACTCGCGCCGTTTTGCGCATCGCACTGTTTTCTGCGGTTTAACACTCGCGCCTTTTGGCGCATCGCTCTATTTTGCGCAGTTTATCACTCGCACCGTTTTGCGCATCGCACCGTTTTGGGCAGTTTATCACTCGCGCCGTTTTGCGCATCGCACCGTTTTGCGCAGTTTATCACTCGCGCCGTTTTGCGCATCGCACTTTTTGCACAGTTTAACACTCGCGCCTTTTGGCGCATCGCACTGTTATGCGCAGTTTATCACTCGCGCTGTTTTGCGCACCGCACTGTTTTACGCTGTTTATGACGCGCGCAGTTTTGCACATCGCACTGTTTTGCGCAGTTTATCACCCGCGCGGTTTTGCGCATCGCACTTTTTGCACAGTTTAACACTCGCGCCTTTTGGCGCATCGCACTGTTATGCGCAGTTAATCACTCGCGCTGTTTTGCGCAGTTTATCACGCGCGCTGTTTTGCACATGTCACTGTTTTGCGCAGTTCATCACTCGCGCCGTTTTGTGCATCGCACGGTTTTGTGCAGTTTATCACTCACGCCGTTCTGCGTATCGCACCGTTTTGCGCAGTTTATCACTCGCGCCGTTTTGTGCATCGCACCGTTTTCGGCAGACTATCACTCGGACGATTTTGCTGATGGCACTGTTTTGCGAAGTTTATCACTCCCGCCGTTTTGCTCATCGCACTGTTTTGCGCATTGCACTATTTTGCGCAGTTTATCACGCGCGCCGTGTTGCGCATCGCACGGTTTTGCGCAGTTTATCACCCGCGCCGTTTTGCGCATCGCACCGTTTTGCGCAGTTTAATACTGGCGCCGTTTTGCGCATCGCACTGTTTTGCGCAGTTTATCACTCGCGCCGTTTTGCGCATCGCACTCTTTTGCGCAGTTTATCACTCGCGCCGTTTTGCGCATCTCACTGTTTTCTGCGGTTTAACACTCGCGCCTTTTGGCGCATCGCACTGTTTTGCGCAGTTTATCACTCGCGCTGTTTTGCGCATCGCACTGTTTTGCGCAGTTTATCACTCGCGCTGTTTTGCGCGTCTCACTGTTTTGCGCATTTATCACTTGCACTGTTTTGCGCCTCGCACTATTATGTGCAGTTTATCACTTGCGCCATTTTGCGCATCGCACTGTTTTCGATAGTTTATCACTCGCGCCGTTTTGCGCATCGCACTATTTTCACAGATTATCACTCGCGCGCTTTTGCGCATCGCACGGTTTTGCGCAGTTTATCACTGGCGCCGTTTTGCGCAGTTTGTCACTCGCTCCGTTTTGCGCATCGCACCGTTTTGCGCAGTTTAACACTCGCACGGTTTTTCGCATCGCACTGTTTTGCGCAGTTTATCACTCACGCAGTTTTGCACATCGCACCGTTTTGCGCAGTTTATCGCCCACGCAGTTTTGCGCATCGCACTGTTTTGCGCGGTTTATCACTTGCGCCGTTTTGTGCATCGCACGGTTTTGTGCCGTTTATCACTCGCACCGTTTTGCGCATCGCACCGTTTTGCGCAGTTTATCACTCGCGCCGTTTTGCGCATCGCACCATTTTCGGCTGATTATCACTCGCGCGATTTTGCTCATGGCACTGTTTTGCGAAGTTTATCACTCCTGCCGTTTTGCTCATAGCACTGTTTTGCACATCGCACTGTTTTCGACAGTTTATCACTCGCGCCGTTCTACGCATCGCACTGTTTTCGACAGATTATCACTCGCGCGCTTTTGCGCATCGCACGGTTTTGCGCAGTTTATCACTGGCGCCGTTTTACGCAGTTTATCACTTGCTCCGTTCTGCGCATCGCACCGTTTTACGCAGTTTATCACTCGTCCCATTTTGCGCATCGCACCGTTTTGCGAAGTTTAACACACGCGCAGTTTATCGCATCGCACTGTTTTGCGCAGTTTATCACTCGCGCTGTTTATCACTCGCCCCGTTTTGCGCATCGCACTGTTTTGCGCAATTTATCACTCCTGCCGTTTTGCGCATCGCACGGTTTTTCACAGTTTAACACTCGCGCCTTTTGGCGCATCGCACTATTTTGAGCAGTTTATCACTGGCGCCGTTTTGCGCATCGCACTGTTTTGCGCTGTTTAACACTCGCGCCGTTTTGCGCATCGCACAATTTTGCGCAGTTTATCACTCGCGCCGTTTTGCGCATCGCATCGTTTTGGGCAGTTTAACACTCGCGCGGTTTATCGCATCGCATTGTTTTGCGCAATTTATCACTCTTGCCGTTTTGCGCATCGCTCTATTTTGCGCAGTTGAACACTCGCGCCGTTTTGCGCAGTTTATCACTCGCGCCGTTTTACGCATCGTACTGTTTTGCGCAGTTTAACACTCGCTTTTTGGCGCATCGCACTGTTTTGCGCAGTTTATCACTCGTGCCGTTTTGCGCAGTTCAACACTCCCGCAGTTTATCGCATCGCACCGTTTTTTGCATTTTATCACTCGCGCTGTTTTGCGCATCGCACTATTTTGCGCAGTTTATCACTCGCGCCGTTTTGCGCATCGCACCATTTTGCGCAGTTTAACACTCGCGCAGTTTATCGCATCACACTGTGTTGCGCAGTTTATCACTCGCGTTATTTTGCGCATCGCACTGTTTTGCGCAGTTTATCACTCCTGCCGTTTTGCGCATCGCACTCTTTTGTGCAGTTTAACACTCGCGCCTTTTGGCGCATCGCACTGTTTTGCGCAGTTTATCACTCGCGCCGTTTTGCGCATCGCACTGTTTTGCGCAGTTTATCACTCGTGCCGTTTTACGCATCGCACGGTTTTGCGCAGTTTATCACGCGCGCCGTGTTGCAAAATCGCACGGTTTTGCGCAGTTTATCACCCGCGCCGTTTTGCGCATCGCACCGTTTTGCGCAGTTTAATACTGGCGCCGTTTTGTGCATCGCACTGTTTTGCGCAGTTTATCACTCGCGCCGTTTTGCGCATCGCACTGTTTTGCGCAGTTTATCACTCGCGCCGTTTTGCGCATCCCACTTTTTGCGCAGTTTATCACTCGCGCCGTTTTGCGCATCGCACTGTTTTCTGCGGTTTAACACTCGCGCCTTTTGGCGCATCGCACTGTTTTGCGCAGTTTATCACTCGCGCCTTTTTACGCATCGCACAGTTTTGCACAGTTTATCACACGCGCCGTGTTGTGCATCGCACGGTTTTGCGCACTTTATCACCCGCGCCGTTTTGCGCATCGCACCGTTTTGCGCAGTTTAATACTTGCGCCGTTTTGCGCGTCGCATTGTTTTACGCAGTTTATCACTCGCGCCGTTTGCGCATCGCACCCGTTTTACACGTCGCACCGTTTTGGGCAGTTTATCACTCACGCCGTTTTGCGCATCGCACCATTTTGCGTAGTTTAAACACTCGCGCCTTTTGGCGCATCGCACTGTTTTGCGCAGTTTATCACCTCGCACTGTTTTGCGCATCGAAACTGTTTTGCGCAGTTTAATCACTCGCGCCGTTTTGCGCATTGCTCTATTTTGCGCAGTTTAACACTCGCAACCGTTTTGCCGCATCGCACGGTTTTGGGCAGTTTATCACTCGCCGCCGTTTTGCGCATCGCACCATTTTGCGCAGTTTATCACTCGCGCCCGTTTTGCGCATCGCACTTTTTGCACAGTTTAACCACTCGCGCCTTTTGGCGCATCGCACTGTTATGCGCAGTTTATCACTCGCGCTGTTTTGCGCATCGCACTGTTTTACGCTGTTTATGACGCGCGCAGTTTTGCACATCGCACTGTTTTGCGCAGTTTATCACCCGCGCGGTTTTGCGCATCGCACTTTTTGCACAGTTTAACACTCGCGCCTTTTGGCGCATCGCACTGTTATGCGCAGTTTATCACTCGCGCTGTTTTGCGTAGTTTATCACGCGCGCCTGTTTTGCACATCTCACTGTTTTGCGCGGTTCATCACTCGCGCCGTTTTGTGCATCGCACGGTTTTGTGCAGTTTATCACTCGCGCCGTTTTGCGCATCGCACCGTTTTGCGCAGTTTATCACTCGCGCCGTTTTGTGCATCGCTCCGTTTTCGGCAGATTATCACTCGGGCGATTTTACTGATGGCACTGTTTTGCGAAGTTTATCACTCCCCGCCGTTTTGCTCATCGCACTGTTTTGCGCATCGCACTATTTTGCGCAGTTTATCACTCGCGTTGTTTTGCGCATCGCACTGTTTTGCGCAGTTTATCACTCGCGCTGTTTTGCGCATCGCACTGTTTTGCGCAGTTATCACCTCGCGCTGTTTTGCGCATCTCACTGTTTTTGCGCATTTATCACTCGCACTGTTTTGCGCCTCGCACTGTTTTACGCAGTTTATCACTCGCGCCGTTTTGCGCATCGCGCTGTTTTCGACAGTTTATCACTCGCGCCGTTTTCCGCATCGCACTGTTTTCGACAGATTATCACTCGCGCGCTTTTGCGCATCGCACGGTTTTGCGCAGTTTATCACTGGCGCCGTTTTGCGTAGTTTATCACTCGCTCCGTTTTGCGCATCGCACCGTTGTGCGCAGTTTAACACTCGCGCGATTTTTTCGCATCGCACTGTTTAGCGAAGTTTATCACTCGCGCCGTTTTGCGCATCGCACTGTTCTCGGCAGATTATCACTCGCACGCTTTTGCGCGTCGCACGGGTTTACCGCAGTTTATCACTCGCGCCGTTTTGCGCATCGCACTGTTGTCGGCAAATTATCACTCGCACGGTTTTGCGCGTCGCACGGTTTTGCGCAGTTTATCACTCGCGCCGTTTTGCGCATCGCACCGTTTTGCGCAGTTTAACACTCGCGCGGTTTATCACATCGCACTGTTTTGCGCAGTTTATCACTCGCGCTGTTTTGCGCAGTTTATCACTCCTGCCGTTTTGCGCATCGCACTCTTTTGCGCAGTTTAACACTTGCACCTTTTGCCGCATCGCACTGTTTTGCACAGTTTATCACTCGCACCGTTTTGCGCATCGCACTGTTTTGCGCAGTTTATCACGCGCGCCGTTTTGCGCATCGCACGATTTTGCGCAGTTTATCACCCGCGCCGTTTTGCACATCGCACCGTTTTGCGCAGCTTAACACTCGCGCTGTTTTGCGCATCGCACTGTTTTGCGCAGTTTATTACTCGCGCCGTTTTTGCGCATCGCACTGTTTTCGACAGATTATCACGCGCACGCTTTTGCGCATCGCACTGTTTTGCGCAGTTTATCACTCGCGCGGTTTTGCGTATCTCACCGTTTTGCGCAATTTAACACTCGCGCGGTTTATCGCATCGCACTGTTTTGCGCAGTTTATCACTCGTGCCGTTTTGCGCATCGCACTGTTTTGCGCAGTTTATCACTCCTGCCGTTTTGCGCATGGCACTATTTTGCGCAGTTTAACACTCGCGCCTTTTGGCGCCTCGCACTGTTTTGCGCAGTTTATCACTCGCGCCGTTTTGCGCATCGCACTGTTTTGCGCAGTTTATCACTCCGCAGCCGTTTTTCGCATCACACAGTTTTGCGCAGTTTATCACCAGCGCCGTTTTGCTCATCGCACCCGTTTTGCGCAGTTAACACTCGCGCTGTTTTGCGCATCACACTGTTTTGCACAGTTTATTACTCGCGCCGTTTTGCGTATCGCACTGTTTTCCGCAGTTTAACACTCGCCGCCTATTGGCGCATTCGCATTGTTTTGCGCAGTTTATCACTCGTTCTGTTTTGCGCATCGAACTGTTTTGCGCAGCTTATCACTCGCGCCGTTTTGCGCATCGCACTGTTTTTACGCAGCTTATCACTCGCGTCGTTTTGTGCATCGCACTGTTTTGCGCAGTTTATCACTCGCGCCGTTTTGTGCATCGCACTGTTTTGCCCATTTTATCACTCGCGCCGTTTTGCGCATCGCACTGTTTATGATAGCTTGTGACTCGCGTCGTTTTGCGCATCGCACTGTTTTCGACAGATTATCACTCGCGTGCTTTTGTGCATCGCACTGTTTTGCGCAGTTTATCACTCGCGCCGTTTTACGCATCGCGCCGTTTTGCGCAGTTTATCACTGCCGCCGTTTTCCCGCATCGCACTGTTTTGCGCGTCTCACTGTTTATCACTGGCGCCGTTTTGCGCAGTTTGTCACTCGCTCCGTTTTGCGCATCGCACCGTTTTGCGCAGTTTAACACTCGCATGGTTTTTTCGCATCGCACTGTTTTGCGCAGTTTATCACTCGCGCAGTTTTGCACATCGCACCGTTTTGCGCAGTTTATCCCCCACGCGGTTTTGCGCATCGCACTGTTTTGCGCGGTTTATCACTTGCGCCGTTTTGTGCATCGCACGGTTTTGTGCCGTTTATCACCTCGCACCGTTTTGCGTAATTTATCACTCGCGCCGTTTTGCGCATCGCACCATTTTCGGCTGATTATCACTCGCAGCGATTTTGCTCATGGCACTGTTTTGCGAAGTTTATCACTCCTGCCGTTTTGCTCATAGCACTGTTTTGCACATCGCACTGTTTTCGACAGTTTATCACTCGTGCCGTTCTGCGCATCGCACTGTTTTTGACAGATTATCACTCGCAGCGCTTTTGCGCATCGCACGGTTTTGCGCAGTTTATCACTGGCGCCGTTTTACGCAGTTTATCACTTGCTCCGTTCTGCGCATCGCACCGTTTTGCGCAGTTTATCACTCGTCCCGTTTTGCGCATCGCACCGTTTTGCGAAGTTTAACACACGCGCAGTTTATCGCATCGCACTGTTTTGCGCAGTTTATCACTCGCGCTGTTTATCACTCGCCCCGTTTTGCGCATCGCACTGTTTTGCGCAATTTTATCACTCCTGCCGTTTTGCGCATCGCACGGTTTTCCGCAGTTTAACACTCGCGCCTTTTGGCGCATCGCACTATTTTGAGCAGTTTATCACTGGCGCCGTTTTGCGCATCGCACTGTTTTGCGCAGTTTAACACTCGCGCCGTTTTTGCGCATCGCACAATTTTGCGCAGTTTATCACTCGCGCCGTTTTGCGCATCGCATCATTTTGGGCAGTTTAACACTCGCGCGGTTTATCGCATCGCATTGTTTTGCGCAGTTTATCACTCTTGCCGTTTTGCGCATCGCTCTATTTTGCGCAGTTGAACACTCGCGCCGTTTTGCGCAGTTTATCACTCGCGCCGTTTTACGCATCGCACTGTTTTGCGTAGTTTAACACTCACGCCTTTTGGCACATCGCACTATTTTGCGCAGTTTATCACTTCGTGCCGTTTTGCGCAGTTCAACACTCCCACAGTTTATCGCATCGCACCGTTTTTTGCATTTTATCACTCGCGCTGTTTTGCGCATCAGCACTATTTGCGCAGTTTATCACTTCGCGCCGTTTTGCGCATCGCACCATTTTGCGCAGTTTAACACTCGCGCAGTTTATCGCATCACACTGTGTTGCGCAGTTTATCACTCGCGCTATTTTTGCGCATCGCACTGTTTTGCGCAGTTTATCACTCCTGTCGTTTTGCGCATCGCACTCTTTTTGTGCAGTTTAACACTCGCGCCTTTTGGCGCATCGCACTGTTTTGCGTAGTTTATCACTCGCGCTCCGTTTGCGCATCGCACTGTTTGCGCAGTTTATCACACTCGCGCCGTTTTAACGCATCGCACAGTTTTGCGCAGTTTATCACGCGCGCCGTGTTGCGCAACGCACGGTTTTGCGCAGTTTCTCACCCGCGCCGTTTTGCGCATCGCACCGGGTTTGCGCAGTTTAATACTGGCGCCGTTTTGCGCATCGCACTTTTTTTACGCAGTTTATCACTCGCGCCGTTTTGCGCATCGCACTGTTTTGCGCAGTTTATCCCATCGCGCCGTTTGCGCATCGCACTGTTTTGCGGAGTTTATCACTCGCTTTTCGCATCGCACTGCTTTTCTGCGGTTTAACACACTCGCATCCTTTTGGCGCATCGCACTGTTTTGCGCAGTTTAATCACTCGCAGCGATTTTTGCCCATCGCACTGTTTTGCGTAGTTTATCACTCGCGCTGTTTGCGCATCGAACTATTTTGCGCAGTTTATCACTCGCGCCGTTTTGCGCATCGCTCTATTTTGCGCAGTTATCACTCGCACCGTTTTGCAGCATCGCACGGTCGGTTTTGGGCAGTTATCACTCACTGCCGTTGCGTTTTGCCGCATCGCCCCCCCCTCCCCCGCCCGTCCCCCCACTCGCGCCTTTTGGCGCATGCTCACTGTTATGCGCAGTTTATCACTCGCGCTGTTTTGCGCATCGCACTGTTTTAACGCTGTTTATGACGCCGCGCAGTTTTGCACATCGCACTGTTTTGCGCAGTTTATCACCCGTGCAGTTTTGCGCATCGCACTTTTTGCACAGTTTAACACTCGCGCCTTTTGGCGCATCGCACTGTTATGCGCAGTTTATCACTCGTGCTGTTTTGCGCAGTTTATCACGCGCGCTGTTTTGCACATCTCACTGTTTGCGCGGTTCATCACTCGCGCCGTTTTGTGCATCGCACGGTTTTGTGCAGTTTATCACTCGCGCCGTTTTGTCGCATCGCACCGTTTTGCGCAGTTTATCACTCGCGGGCCGTTTTGTTGCATCGCACCGTTTTCGGCAGATTATCACTCGGGCGATTTTGCTGATGGCACTGTGCTGCGAAGTTTATCACTCCCGCCGTTTTGCTCATCGCACTGTTTTGCGCATCGCACTGTTTTGCGCAGTTTATCACTCGCGCTGTTTTGCGCATCGCACTGTTTTGCGCAGTTTATCACTCGCGCTGTTTTGCGCGTCTCACTGTTTTGCGCATTTATCACTCACACTGTTTTGCGCCTCGCACTGTTTTGCGCAGTTTATCACTCGCGCCATTTTGCGCATCGCACTGTTTTCGACAGTTTATCACTCGCCGCCGTTTTCCGCATCGCACTGTTTTCGACAGATTATCACTCGCGCGCTTTTGCGCATCGCACGGTTTTGCGCAGTTTATCACTGGCGCCGTTTTGCGCAGTTTATCACTCGCTCCGTTTTGCGCATCGCACCGTTGTGCGCAGTTTTAACACTCGGGCCATTTTTCGCATCGCACTGTTTAGCGCAGTTTATCACTCGCGCCGTTTTGCGCATCGCACTGTTCTCGGCAGATTATCACTCGCACGCTTTTGCGCGTCGCACGGTTTAGCGCAGTTTATCACTCGTGCCGTTTTGCGCATCGCACTGTTCTCGGCAGATTATCACTCGCACGGTTTTGCGTGTCGCACGGTTTTGCACAGTTTATCACTCGCGCCGTTTTGCGCATCGCACCGTTTTGCGCAGTTTAACACTCGCGCGGTTTATCACATCGCACTGTTTTGCGCAGTTTATCACTCGCGCTGTTTTGCGCAGTTTATCACTCCTGCCGTTTTGCGCATCGCACTCTTTTGCGCAGTTTAACACTCGCACCTTTTGCCGCATCGCACTGTTTACGCAGTTTATCACTCGCACCGTTTTGCGCATCGTACTGTTTTGCGCAGGTTATCACGCGCGCCGTTTTGCGCATCGCACGGTTTTGCGCAGTTTATTACCCGCGCCGTTTTGCACATCGCACCGTTTTGCGTAGTTTAACACTCGCGCTGTTTTGCGCATCGCACTGTTTTGCGCAGTTTATTACTCGCACCGTTTTGCGCATCGCACTGTTTTCGGCAGATTATCACTCGCACGCTTTTGCGCATCGCACTGTTTTGCGCAGTTTATCACTCGCGCGGTTTTGCGCATCTCACCGTTTTGCGCAATTTAACACTCGCGCGGTTTATCGCATCGCACTGTTTTGCGCAGTTTATCACTCGTGCTGTTTTGCGCATCGCACTGTTTTGCGCAGTTTATCACTCCTGCCGTTTTGCGCATGGCACTATTTTGCGCAGTTTAACACTCGCGCCTTTTGGCGCCTCGCACTGTTTTGCGCAGTTTATCACTCGCGCCGTTTTGCGCATCGCACTGTTTTGCGCAGTTTATCACTCGCGCCGTTTTCCGCATCCCACAGTTTTGCGCAGTTTATCACGCGCGCCGTTTTGCGCATCGCACGGTTTTGCGCAGTTTATCACCAGCGCCGTTTTGCTCATCGCACCGTTTTGCGCAGTTTAACACTCGCGCTGTTTTGTGCATCGCACTGTTTTGCACAGTTTATTACTCGCGCCGTTTTGCGTATCGCACTGTTTTCCGCAGTTTAACACTCGCGCCTATTGGCGCATCGCATTGTTTTGCGCAGTTTATCACTCGTTCTGTTTTGCGCATCGCACTGTTTTGCGCAGCTTATCACTCGCGCCGTTTTGCGCATCGCACTGTTTTGCGCAGCTTATCACTCGCGCCGTTTTGTGCATCGCACTGTTTTGCGCAGTTTATCACTCGCGCCGTTTTGTGCATCGCACTGTTTTGCCCATTTTATCACTCGCGCCGTTTTACGCATCGCACTGTTTACGATAGCTTGTGACTCGCGTCGTTTTGCGCATCGCACTGTTTTCGACAGATTATCACTCGCGTGCTTTTGTGCATCGCACTGTTTTGCGCAGTTTATCACTCGCGCCGTTTTACGCATCGCGCCGTTTTGCGCAGTTTATCACTGCCGCCGTTTTCCACATCGCACTGTTTTGCGCAGTTTGTCACTCGCGCCGTTTATCACTCGTGCCGTTTTGCGCATCGCACTGTTCTCGGCAGATTATCACTCGCACGCTTTTGCGCAACGCACTGTTTTGCGCAGTTTATCACTCGCGCCGTTTTGCGCATCGCACCGTTTTGCGCAGTTTAACACTCGCGCGGTTTATCACATCGCACTGTTTTGCGCGGTTTATCACTCGCGCTGTTTTGCGCAGTTTATCACTCCTGCCGTTTTGCGCATCGCACTCTTTTGCGCAGTTTAATACTCGCACCTTTTGGCGCATCGCACTGTTTTGCGCAGTTTATCACTCGCGCCGTTTTGCGCGTCGCACTGTTTTGCGCAGTTTATCACTCGCGCCGTTTTGCGCATCGCACGGTTTTGCGCAGTTTACCACCCGCCCCATTTTGCGCACCTTAACGCTCGCGTTGTTTTGCGCATCGCACTGTTTTGCGCAGTTTATTACTCGCGCCGTTTTGCGCATCGCACTGTTTTCGGCAGATTATCACTCGCACGCTTTTGCGCATCGCACTGTTTTGTGCAGTTTATCACTCGCGCGGTTTTGCGCATTGCACCGTTTTGCGCAATTTAACACTCGCGCAGTTTATCGCTCGCACTGTTTTCCGCAGTTTATCACTCACGCTGTTTTACGCATCGCACTGTTTTGCGCAGTTTATCACTCCTGCCGTTTTGCGCGTCGCACTATTTTGCGCAGTTTAACACTCGCGCCTTTTGGCGCCTCGCACTGTTTTGCGCAGTTTATCACTCGCGCCGTTTTGCGCATTGCACTGTTTTGCGCAGTTTATCACTCGCGCTGTTTTGCGCGTCTCACTGTGTCGCGCATTTATCACTCGCACTGTTTTGCGCCTCGCACTGTTTTGCGCAGT
>JAXFYN010001637.1:0-14484 GCA_036172215.1 Camellia granthamiana | reverse complement strand
CACTTTTGTTAGAGTGTGCAGAAATTGTAGTACTGATTACCCCAAATCCAGGTATTATTAATATATAAACTTCTGGATGACCAAAAAATCAGAACAGGTGCTGGTATAAAATAGGGTCTCCCCCTCCTGCTACTTCAAAAAACGAAGTGTTGAAGTTTCTATCAGTTAGTATCATTGTGATCCCTCCAGCTAAAACTGGTAAAGATAACAATAATAGAACAGCTGTAACCACAACTGCTCATCCAAATAGGGCTAATTTATGTAATTTTATTCCTGGGCTTCTCATATTTAGGATAGTTGTTATAAAGTTCATTGCTCCTAATAAACTACTTATACCAGATAAATGTAAGGCAAATATGGCTAGATCTACACTAGGTCCACTGTGACTTTGTATTCCCGATAATGGAGGATAAAGTGTTCATCCTGTACCTGCTCCATTCTCTATAGTATTAGCAAACAAGAATAAAATTAAACTTGGAGGTAATAACCAGAAACTTATATTATTTAGTCTTGGGAATGCCATGTCTGGCCCTCCTACTAATAAAGGTAGTAAAAAATTACCAAAACCTCCTATCATTGCAGGCATAATCATGAAGAATATCATAAGTATTGCATGTGCTGTTATTATACTATTGTATAGTTGATTGTCAGCTATATATTGAACACCTGGTCCTGATAATTCTAGTCTTATTAATACAGAAAAAGCTGTACCCAGTAATCCTGCAAATAAAGCAAATATTAGGTATAATGTACCTATATCTTTGGCGTTACTAGATAGAAATCAACGTTCTCATCAAAGCGATATATCTGCTTTTTTCGTAATAGACTCTCTATTTTCGTAATTTAATAAATTACTTGTATTTGATAGATAATTCATATGTAATATACGGGTAACCTAAATTAAAGGTTAGAGTGCAAAAAAAATCCATAGGTATTCCACTCTACGATAAAAACACTTTCCTTTACAGGTTTGGTTATATTGATTTTTTGAGACACTTTATGAAAAAAAAATATAAATATATTATGATAATTAGTAAGAACTATGAGATTTGAACTCATGTAATAATGATTAAAAGTCACATGCTTTACCGTTAAGCTAAGCTCTCTTTTTTTTTATGATCCTTTATTGCTCTTGTAGTCAACCAAGGAAATTTTCTAATTTAACACATTCTATTGCAATAGGCATAGAACTGTGTAATATACCACATATCTCTGAACATTGACCAAAGAATGTACCTTCTCTATTAACAAGGACAGAAACTTGATTTAGTCTACCAGGATATGCATCACATTTTATACCTAAAGAAGGACAAGCATAAGAATGTATAACATCTCCAGAAGAAACTATAAATCTTGTATGAGTGATTTCTGGTAATATAACTCTATTATCAACTTCTAACATTCTAAGTCTTCCATCTTCAAGATCAGACTCGGGCACCAAATAAGAATCAAATTCTAATTCTTCATCATCATCGCTTAAAAAATCAGGATACTGATAACTTCAGTATCATTGATGACCTTCTGCAAATACTGTAAGATTAGGGTCAGTTACTTCATCCATTAGATAAAGCAATTTGAATGAAGGAAACGCAATTAATATTAAGATCAAAGCAGGAGTCACTGTTCAAACTAACTCTACTAAAGTCCCATGGTTCATATATTTATTACTTATTTGATTATTTACATAATTTCTAACTATAGATACCATTATTCATCCTACAGCAAATAGTATTATCACAAGATAAAACATAATATTATCATGTAACTCTACTAATGCTTCCATCTGCGGACTTGCGCTATCTTGAAAATACATTCCCCATGCTTTAGGAGCATCACATATAATTTTTATTTTATCCATAAGAAAAGTCATATCTAAGCATATTTATTATTTTAATACAATTTTATTGTAATATTCCTACCCAAGATTTGAACTTGGACCAGGATATTAGAAGTATCCAGCTCTACCATTAAGCAAGTAGGAGTTTAAATAAAACTTTTTATTTTACAACAAATTTATTATAATAACTATCCTAGTACTAAAAGTGATATTATATCATATCATTTATACAATAAACATTAACAGTTATTAGTAGCCAGAGGAGAAATTTGAATTCTCATTATTAATGCATGAAATTAATGTTCTGACCAATTGAACTACTCGGGCTATGACATAATATACGTCAATTAATATAATTATAAAACAAACATATTAGGGTGAATATCCTGAATTGAACAGGAAACTTACTGTTCCACATACAGTTGTTCTACCTATTGAACTATACCCACCATTAATTAATGAATGTGAGGTTTATATACTGGTGAGGTGTTTATTATTCCGGAATGATTCGAACATTCAACGCTAAATACCAAAAATTTATGACTTACCTATTAGTCTACGGAATATTAATATTGTATTTCATAAAAATATAAAAGAGAACTTAAGCACGGGTATTATTAAGGTGGTTATAGTATGAATACATAATACTAAATAAAAACTTCATAAATGCGTTGTTTTTTCACTAATAAACTATAAAAGGTATTTAATTTTCTGTTTAAAGCAAATATTTTAATAATTATATAGTTATGTATAAAGTAATAGACTTTCCTATAATGTTTCATCAAATGAATTGAAAAATCATAATGTTACATATCGTATTGATTATACCACATACTATATGTTGGACAAGATATAGGTAACAAGACTTGAACTTGCACGGATATTAAACCATTCCGGCCTAAACGGAACCTGTCTTCGAATTCCAGCATACCTATTTTAATGTATTTTATATTTATCTTTGGTTTTGTTACATACAAGTGCTCAAGATAAGATTTGAACTTATAACCTAAACATCTTCAGAGTTCCGCTCTACCAGGTTGAGCTTCTCGAGCTTTTTATGGAGATATTAGGACTCGATCCTAAAATAACGATATGCAAAATCGCAGTTTTACCAGTTAAACTATATCCCCCCCCCTCTTATTTTATGTCGAACTTAAAAAAAATATATAACTAATTATATGTCTAATTAAGAACTTCATTTATCTTCCAGAAAAATCAAATAGAGCTGATAATAACCCAACTGGGGGTTGAACCCAGGATGTAACAGTGAAAATGTCATGTCTTAACCACTTGACTATTGGGTCTTTAATATTTTATGTATCCAAAAAACGACTTGAACGTTTACGAATATAAATCAGCGAAGCTTAAGTTCGCCCTGTCTACCAATTTCAGCATTTGGATTTCCTAAGAAATAAATGAATCGAACATTTAACCTACCGTGTGTAAAACGGTTGCTCTACCAATTGAGCTAATCTCTCTTCTTTATTATATTGATAACCTATTCTATATAAATATGGAGCAAGCCTAGAACATAAGATTAAATGGTTTTAAGGCCAAAGTGAATTGAACACTCATCTAAACTGTCATGAGCAGTTTGCTTTCCCATTTAAGCTATAGCCTTTACAGTATTATTAAATGCGGACAGAAGATTTGCACTTCTATCAACAGATCATGAGTCTATTATGTTACTATTACACTAATCCGCATCTTGTTTGTCTATATATCGTAAAGCCCAGTACAGGTATCGCGCCTGTTTCGTCCGATTACAAAACGGGTGCATTTCTTTTATGCTAACCAGGCTATAAAATTATATACATATCATTATATAAGTTGTCCTAATAACGGAAAAATTTATTTGAATATTATACCTATATATTTATCATAATTACTTAAGCCTTAAATATGAATTGAACATATATCAAAATATTAACAGTATTTCGCTCTACCGTTGAGCTATAAAGGCTATTTAAATTGTTAAAATAAATTTTTTTTAGTTGAAAAAGGGGGAGAGGAGTGTGTTGTTAATGTTCATTAATCCCGTGCAATTTCCACTACACGAACCATATTTCGACTTAACACTAATCAGAGTCATACATACGAAGATCTACCTAGTAAAATATAAACTGTTTTTACATATAATTTATTTTCCTCATATTATTCAATATGGATACTCTTAATAATTATGTACAAACAGTATCCTATTAGATTTAGTACATATATAATAATCTAAATAAACCAAACTTATTGCACATACTCCTTTCAGCGCCTGACGAGTGGTTAGTACCTATCTGAGATTATATTCACCGTGGTGTGGTGACCCACGATTACTAGTAATTCCTTCTTCATGCAGTCGAATTTCAGACTACAATCTGTGTTTTATTCTGTTTTGGAGATTAATACTAATTTGCATTCTACTCTCTCTTTGTCCAAACATATGTGGCACATCTATAGCCCACAATATTAAGGCCATGATGACTTGTCTTCTTCCTTGTGACTATTTCACATTGTGAAATAATATACTATGTATCAAATAGAACAGGGGATTACGCTAATTAATGGATCTAACCAAAATCTCACGACATTAGCTTTAGACAGCCGTGCAACGCTTGTTATATTTTTATAAAATCAATAAAAATACCATTCAAATTGTGGTAAGGTTTTTCGAGGATCATCGAATTAAATAACATACTTCACTACTGGTTTCAGAAACGGTCTAATGATTTCAGTTCCTGTGTTGCCACACTACTCTTGAGGTGGAATGCTTACACTTTAATTTATATACCTAGTTTAAGCCAAATATATAGCATTCATCATTTTCTGCCTAGACTACCGGGGTATCTAATCCTATTTGCTACCCAAGCCTTCGTCCCTCAACGTCAGTTTTTACATAAAGGATTGTCTTCACCTATACACGTTCCCATTAGCATCAAAGAATTTCATCTCTACACCAACAGCTCTAATATTTACCTCTTACATTAAACTCTAGTAACAAATCAATTTGTTACAGTCTAGGTACGCTTTAAACCTAATAAAGATGAATAACACTAATCTTACTTGTGTTGCCGCGACTGCTGGCACAAGCATTGGTCAAGAAATATGAATGGAAATTTGTCATTATCAATTATCCATTCAGAACTTTATTCAACAAAGTTGATACAAAATGCGGATTTGCATATTTGCACGTTATTAAAACGATTTCATTCCTCCAAGTAGCTGGTTCGGCCTTTAGGCCATTGACCAATATTCCCCACTGCTGTACTGTACATATTGGGGTTTTTTCAGACCCAATGTGGTCAATAAACCTTTCAGTTATGACTACAAATATAAGCTAGGTAAGCAATTACCTTATCTAATACTTATTTGATGATACTATTACTATCTTAAAGCGGATAAAACTTCCTTTTGCATTGAACAATTACAGATAATTATTTAAGTACTTTATAAGAGATCCCTCTTACTTTAAGGTAAAAATAGCAAATCTTACTCACCTTTACACCACCTTATTTTCATTACACGAAAATAATGTATGATTAGCATGTGTCAAGCTTTTGGATAGCGTTCAATCAGAGCCATCATCAAACTCAACAACGTACGGTATTACATTTAATAATGTTATTTATTTTATTTTTTTTTCTCTTTTGATGATTTAATTTATAAAAGACCCTTTTTTTATTATGGTTTTATTATAAAATTTTAAGTAAAAGTTAGAAAGCCAACACTTCACCCATAATTTGTGTAATTAGGCCATGTTTTATTTATTTAACCGAATTGTAACACTATATGTTAGCAATATATGTTTCTACGCAACATATAATAATAAGAAAGCCATCATAAGTGCGAATAATCCAGTTGCTTCAGAAAAAGCAAAACCTAAAATAGCGTAGTTAAATAATTGTCCTCTTAAAGAAGGGTTTCTTGCCACACCTAAAATTAAGGCTCCGAATACTACACCTATTCCAACTCCAGCTCCAATTAAACCTGTAGTAGCTAATCCTGTTCCAATGATTTTTGCTGCTTGTACCATATTTTTTATATTAAATAGAATTTTCATTTGGTTTAAAGTAAGAACTTACATTATTTATATTTATCATTTTGATTATACATAATAAGTTAATGTGTACAAGTTGCGATGTTTATATGTATTATATTTAATGTATAATATGTGTTATATTTAGTTTTTAATAAAATTAGTACTTTGTACCTGATAACATTAGATTATTACAGTAAAAGCCTATACAATTATGTAGTTTTTTCATGACAAATGAAACAAAAAAACTACAATAGTTCGTAGTAGTATACTACGTATATTTTAGAGTATCTTAAAATAATATTCGTGCCTATATGCATTCAGCACTTATATTTAACTAACATAGCTTTACTGCCGTGCCTGTTACCATTTACATAAACATATGTAAAAAGTACATTATATAAATATTTTGCACAGCAAATATTTTGCTGTTAATAAACAGCAGATAAACCATAGGTTAATGTATCCAACTCCTTTCGTACGAAGGGGCCATTCTTATTTTACTCTAATTCCTTTTAGAAGATAGAAACCATACTGTCTCACGACGTATTTAACCCAGCTCGTGTAGCTCTTTAATCGACGAACAGTCGAACCCTTCATGACTTCTGCATTCATGTGGATGAGCTAAGCCGACATCGAGGTGCCAAACTGCGCACTCAATTTGTACTCTCTGGCGCAATTAGCCTGTTATCCCTAGCGTAGCTTTTTCAATAATCCAAGACCTATCCTTTGTGCATCTTGTGATCGTATGCCCTGCTTACGCAACTGATAGACATGTAAGTCAAACAGTAAAGCAAGATTCAGCCATTAAGCTTGTAAGGTTACTAAAGTATTGATTTCCATTATTAAGCAATAAAAACCACATTCAAATAAAGTTACTAAACTATTATAATCAATATTTGATGAACCTCTATTTTCCATATAGTTAAAATCTTACTTTAATAAAAATTAAAAAAAATGGATTTATTAAATAAATCTAACTTAATATTTGTAGTAAATGGATAAAATTGTATTATTAAAGACTAATAAGAATTATTGCTATTTATTTAACAATAAATTTGGTTGTAAATTATACTAGGTCTAATTACATATTTGTGTAATAGGTTAGTAATCTACATAAATACAAAATTAAAATTTGGATATACCCAGGTACTTTTTATGGGATTTGTGCCCCGCATAAACTATCTACTAGCAAATGTCTCCTCTACAATATATAATATATATTGTATTATCACTAAAGTGTTTAATATCGAAGATAAACTATTAGTAAGCTTTCTTGTTTTAAGATAAAACTATAAAAATTTAATCTTTTTACAATACTTCCTTCATATCGTAAAGATATTTTAGTCAACATACATAATAACGTAAGTAAAGGTGTTTCATTATTATATATTCTATTACCTTATACACTACAACTTGTTTTATCATGTCTAATAGCTAGAAATAGTAAAGCTGCATAGGGTCTTCTCGTCTAACTAAAAGTAAACTGTATCTGCACAGTTATTCCAATTTCACTGAGACAATCATCGAGACAGCTGTTGTATCGTTACATCATTCATGCAAGACCGCATTTAACGGCCAGGGTATTCCGCTACCTTAGGACCCTCAAGGTTAAGGCCGCCATTGATTGGGGGTTTCTTCATAATTTAGCCTTTTCAAGACTATAAAAATTGATTGACCAGCCAACATAGGGCAGACATCACACTTTATACTTTGATTATACATCTTATGCAAAGTGCTTTGTTTTAATTAAACAGTCGTACAACACCATTATCTGTTTCCTTTCATTTTCAACATAATTAAAAACTATGGCACACCATATCCCGAAGTTACGGAGTCATTTTGCCGAGTTCCTTAATGATTGTTAACTCAAACGCCTTTGTATTCTCTACTTGCTTACTTGTGGTAGTATCTAGGTACGGTTATATTAATTAAGTAAATGTTTTCCAGAACCCTTTTTGTTATAAAGGTTTTCATTTACTTAAACTTTTTATCATCACTTATTCCTTTAGGAATAAAGCTTAGAGACCGGTAGTTAATCAAATTCCATAAGCTTAAGGCGAGGGGATATCCCTTTATCGTTACTCATGTCAGCATTATCTCTTGGGATATTTTTAAACTGATTATGATTAAATTAATTTATTTATAAAGAAATTCTATAAATGTCAATGATAACATAATCTATAAATGATTAAAATAGTATTAACCATGGTACTAATTGATATTAAAAAAATCGATTCTAAAATTAACCCAATGTTCTGCTACCCCGCAAGTTAATTTGCTTGCGGACAAAGTTTAGGCATATTGTTTAGATCCGCTTAATCTTCGACGCTTTTAACTTTTCTCTTTTTGATAGAATCAAACCAGTGCTCTGTTACGAGGTCTTCAAAAAATGGCCGCTTCTAAGCCTATTTCCTGGTTGTATTTGAAAAATACTTTCTTATATTTCACTTAACAATAATTTTGGAGCCTTTTACTTTTGTTCTGGGCTGTTTCCCTTTGGACATACAACCTTATCGTACTATGTCTGATAGCTCAAAAACTATCGTTGCCATTCTGAGTGCAAATCCTCACTGATAAAACCTTCACGATCCCCCAATGTATACAAATTTATTAGCCATAGCTAGTAAATTGTCTGAGATCACAATTCTATACCTGCAACGATATTATTTAAGCCGCCTACTTATATAGGTTTCGCAGAAAACCAGCTATCCTAGTCAGTTTTGTCTTTCACTAGCTTACCACAGTTCTTCGGATATCTTTACAACGATAACCCGTTCGAGCTTTTATAACTCTGACCATGGTAAGATCACTAGGCTTCGGGTCTAATGTTAAATACTTAATCATTAATAAATAATTGGTTTATCTAGGACAAATATAAAAACATTCATCTTGCATGTAACATTAACTTGCTGACCCATTATGCAAAAGGTACGCTCGTGTTGTAAATTTAATTAATACTTGAGCTGCTTATAAAACTACTACTTCAAATCTTTCCCTTACGGATACTAGTTAATCTATTGCTTGTATATTATATTTAGCTTTAGAGAAAGGTTTCCCTATATTCAAACGAGTCATGTATATTTCGTTTTACTTTCTAAGCTACTAAAAAAAATCTCATTTGATTTGTATTCTTAAAGTTATTAAGATATTTCAATTCACTTTATTTATGTATTAAATTTATTCAAGAATTATAAGTACAAAAAAACAGTTTAATATATTAATCTATATACTCTGCTTTTTGATACATTAACTATACGCACTAAATAAGATACGTATTTAATATTTTATATTCTTTAATATACAGCTATTTATTCATAATAATTTCTTTATATACTGTCCATCAGCTATTTGTAATATCACTGATGAAACATCACGTTACATATTTGATTAATCATGTAATCAACATCTAAACTAGATAGTAATCTAATTAATAATAGTTTTTACTATAAGACATATAACTACTATATATCCTATCGGGTTATTATGATTCGAACATAACTTATTCTCAACCCAAATGAGACGCCTAACCAACCCGGCTCTAACCCGCCTGCTGTATGGATCATAATTAGTTATTAAAGAAACAGAGAATATCCGATTCGAACGGATGCGGTTATTACACCAAATAAGTTTCAAGCTTACCGCCATAAACCACTCGGCCAATTCTCTATTAATAATTTAAATTATCACATGATTCCTCGGTGATTTGAACATCGAACATACTCTTATCAAAAGTACACTTTACCTATTAAGTTAAGGAACCTATTATTAATACATACCATTTATAACACAAATATTGTTACAATCAAGAGCACTCAGACTTGAACTGAGAATTTGAAGTTTGAAGCTTCCTATTTTGCCAATTAAACTATACTCTTATTTGTTTTACATTATATAAATTTCTGCGGAAAAGAGATGATTCGAACATCCAGGTGTAAAAACACAATATTTAGCAAATATCTTGCTCTACCTATAGCGACTTTTCCATTTATTAATATAACAGTGCTTATCTGTATTATACGATAATAAAACGAGCGGCATCGGCTACGATCCGACATCTCCTTTCTCGACAAGAAAGTACTTTACCAATTAAGCTACCCACTCCTTATGTGATGGACACATTATAAAACTATTTATAAATAATTTTATTTCTATAATATCCAGTACATACAGCCAACCGAATTCGAATCGGTACACATCGTTTGGAAGACGAACGGTCTACCATTAACCTATGGCCGTTTTTTGTTTTCTTTAATTTTTTTGCATATAACCGCAAGAAAAGAATACCATCATCAAATTTATAATAATAAGTATCATCGGCAACTTGTTTCTTAATGTTTTATTGGTTATTATTCCGTGACTCTAATTCTGGTTTGACGATAAATGTTTCTGTCTGTCTACTTTCTATAGATAGAGCATTTTTACCTAACTCAAACGCAAATCCTAGGGTTAGTACTACAAAAAATATTAGTACTATTACCAAACCAAATATCCCATTGACATAGCTGCTAACAACATAAGGGTATACTAGTAGTATTTCTAGATCAAATAGTAAGAATAATAATGCAAAAATAAAGAATGAAATACTGAATTCACTTCTATTTTGTCCCAGAAATGAGTGAAATCCGCACTCGAATGCACTGTCTTTTTCTTCATAAGGATTATGGGGAGCAAGTATTAGATTAACTGATAATAATACTATAGACAGTATAGGAATAAAGATAAAGAAAAAAGTTTGGCTCGTCATTTAATGTTTATATAATGTCAATGTTAACACACTAACTATATTAAATCATTCTTCTGGTATAAACATAAATAATAATAGCAATAAGGTAATAATTGATATAGCAGTGCTAAGCCCACTATTTATTGTTATATTATTAGGTTTAAAATTTATGAGTCTTTCTTTATATTGTTTAGAATTTGCTTCACTATTTAATTCCTGATTTTGATCAACAATGTAACCTTTTAAAAGTATATTGTTTATTGAGGGATTTTTTTTATAATCACTATTATAGAAAAAAATCTGTTTTATTAGGTTTAAATAATAAGCTGCTCCTATTACACTAGTAAGTATTGCAATAATAGTTAAAAAAATGAAATTTTTATCTAATGCAGCACTTAATATCATCTGTTTTGCGAAAAAATCCTGCTATAGGTGGTATACCTATAAATGAGAATAAAGTGATAGCTAAGCTTATAGACAAAAAAGAGTTTATATAAAAGTATCCTTTTATTTGTGTTATAAGTTGTATAGGAGAATTGTTTTCATCTACCAGTCTGTCTTGTATTCTATTGTTTGCGTTTTGTTTTTCATATGTATATAAATATAATATAAATCCAATAGATAGCAGTATTAAAAATGCATTTAAATTAGATATAGTATACTGTAGTATATAGAATATGGAAGCTTGTATAGATTCTATGCTGTCTGTGCAAAGTCCTAGTAAAATGAATCCTATATGACTTATAGTACTATAGGCAAAAAGTCTTTTTATTCTGTATTGAGTTAGACCAAGAACAGATCCTATGATAAAGGACAAGAAACTACTTAATATAAATATTATTTTCCATGAGTAAGCTATAGATTCCATATGTGAAACTAAGTCTATAAATAAACCAATAATCGCTACTTTTGGCACAATAGCTATATAGGTTGTAACTATGGTTGGTACACCGTCATACACATCTGGAGACCAGAAGTGAAATGGTGCTGCACTTATCTTGAATAAAAATCCTACAAGAAGTATGACAAACCCAAGATCCATAAAAAAAGGATTATATCATGTCAAACCTTCTTCAGACATGGAATAAACAGTATAAATATTATCCAAGCTAGTTACACCTGAATTAGCATATAAAAGTGCAGAACCTAATAATATAAAACAAGAAGATAGTCCCCCTAAGAGGAAGTAAGTTAATCCGCTTGCGGTAGCTGATTCTGAATCTCTGTATAAAGTAGATAGAATATATAAACCGTAGCTTTGCAATTCTATACATAAGAACACTGAGACTAGATCTCCAGTACTTATTAAAAACACAGAACCACACAAACTAAATACTATTATTAAGCTATATTCTATAGAACGAAATTGTTCTCCATTTTTGTTGGATATTAGATTTTTATTGTATGAAAATTTTTCCGTAAGTAGTTTTGATAAAGAAGCCTGTATTTCTTTAATATAAACCTTTCTAGGGTAAAATCCTGTTAATATAAGTATAACACCGCTAATTAAGAATATAAATATATCGAATGATTGAGTTAATACATTTACATTGAACAGCCCTCCATATATACCTATTCCCTTTTCTAGAGGATTTATATATAAGTTACTCATTGCTATGAAACCAGCAAAAATTAGGGATTGTATCACAATCCGAGAAAATAATATAGATTTGTCTTGTCTTGAGGTGACAGCATTTGAGATTAAAAGGAAAATTAATAAAGATATAATCATTAAAAAGAAAGGTATAATTTCATAATAAATACATAAGTAAATGTATTGTAATAGAAACTTATTATTATACATTATTGTTATAATATGTATAATTTTAGCACCAGAGGTTAATTTGTTTATTTTATTTATTTTATATATGTTACTTTTATCACTATTAATTGTGCCGATAATTGGTATTTTTATAGTATCTACCATATCAGACCATTCCGAAAATTTTAAATTTGGTAAATCTGTAGGGTTAATTACTACTATTATAAATCTTGTAATATCTTTATTAATTTTTATACTTTTCCACTTTAGTAGCAATCAATTTCAATTTGTACAGGAATATCATGAAATAAATAGCTTTGATTTCTATCTAGGAATAGATGGAATATCTATATATTTTGTACTGTTAACTACTATTATAATGCCTATATCATTATTGTCAAATTGAAGTTCTATAACGGAAAATGTAAAGTCTTATGTGATTATAATATTATTACTAGAAGCTTTACTACTTGGAGTGTTTATAGTATTAGATATACTAATGTTTTATATATTTTTTGAAAGTATATTACCTCCTTTGTTTGTGTTAATAGGTATTTTTGGTTCTAATAACAGAGTAAGAGCTAGTTTTTATTTATTTCTTTATACTTTACTTGGTTCATTGTTTTTGCTTTTATCTATATTAACAATGTCTTCAGTAATGGGTACTACCGATTTTGATGCGTTATTTAAAACAAATTTTAATATTTATACACAGGTCATATTATTCTGCGGAATTTTTGTAGCTTTTGCTGTTAAAACTCCAACTATATTTTTAAATAGTTGACTTTTAAAAGCGCATGTAGAGTCTCCGTTAGGTGGAAGTATAATTCTTGCGGCTATAGTGTTAAAACTTAGTTTATACGGTATATTAAGATTAATATTACCATTATTACCTAAAGCTTATATGTACTTTACTCCTATGGTCTATGTTATAGGAGTCATAACAATAATATATGCAAGTTTTAGTACCTTGAGAACAATAGATGTAAAAGAGTTGATTGCTTACAGTTCTGTATCCCATGCTGCAGTATATTTATTGGGAGTATTTAGTAACAGTATACAAGGTATAGAAGGTGGAATTTTACTGGGATTAGCACATGGTTTTGTTTCTTCTGGTTTATTTATATGTGCTGGAGGTGTACTATATGATAGATCCTCTACAAGATTAATAACATTTTATAGAGGTATAGCACAGTTAATGCCGTTATTTTCTATATTATTTTTCATACTTTGTTTGGGAAATGCGGGTACACCTTTATCTCTAAATTTTGTTGGAGAATTTATGAGTCTATATGGAACTTTCGAAAGATTACCATTATTAGGTGTATTTGCTTGTTCTTCTATTGTATTGAGTGCTGCGTATACAATATACATGTTTAATAGAATAAGTTTTGGTGGTTCCATATCTAGGTTATTCGTATTTAATATTCCTGATGTAAGTAAACGGGAATTCTACATATTATTAACTTTAGTTGTATTTACTGTTTTATTTGGTGTATATCCTTCGCCTATACTAGATGGTTTACATTACAGCGTATCTCTTCTAGAGTTTCATAGCTAGATCTGTTGTTTTATCTCAGTAAGCATTAAATATATAAATAACTATTATTTATAAAAGAAATATTTTAGGTTATATCATTGATATTTATAACTAATTACGATACATTTAATACTAACAATATACATATATATATATATGTTTTTTCTTTTTTTAACTAAAATACATTTTTTTTTTCATGGTGTGGATATTTATATTTAAATTAATTGTCCAATATAGATCGTAGTGCCTTTCAAGGTCACCCTTTTCATTTAGTGTCTCCTTCTCCTTGACCTATATTCACTTGTGTTAGTTTATTTACACTAACGACATCAGGTGTACTAACTATGCATAGTTTTCAACATGCAGGTTACTGACTTTTTTTTGGTTTTACCCTAGTAGTTTTAAGTATGTTTCTTTGATTCAGAGATGTAATTTCTGAAGGAACCTACTTAGGTAACCATACTTTAGCAGTTCAAAGAGGTTTAAATATGGGAGTTGCTCTTTTTATTGTATCAGAGGTTTTATTTTTCCTTGCTATATTCTGGGCGTATTTCCATAGTGCACTATCTCCTACTGTGGAACTAGGGGCTCA
>JAXFYN010001636.1:0-14529 GCA_036172215.1 Camellia granthamiana | reverse complement strand
AGATTTTTTTTATTATATGATTTAATTAGATTTATTATATAACAAATTATATTATTTATTATATAACAAATTATATTATAATTATATTATTTAAATATAACAAATTATATTATAATTATATTATTTATTATATTACAAATTTGAGTTATTATATTATTTATTATATTATAATTACTAATTATAATTATATTATTATAATTATATTATTTATTATATAACAAATTTGAGTTATTATATTATTTATTATATTATAATTACTAATTATAATTATATTACATTATATAACACAAATGTTACAAACAGAGGAGAGGAGACCAGATCGACGAAAGAGAGAGAGAGAGAAGAAGAAGAGGCGAAGACGACGAAGAAGAAGAAGAAGAAGAAGATCGCGAGGAGATGCTGAAGAAGAGAAGACAGAGAGACAGAAGAGGAGATCGAGAGAGATGAAGACAGAGAGTGAAGAGGAGATCGTGACCCATGCCCTAACAGATCGAAGACAGAGAGTCCGATCCGAGAAACCCATGCCCTAAACCAGCGAATCCATGATCGACGGCAAGACAGGTTCCTCTCTCTCTCTCTCTCTCTCTCTCTACGATCCATGGTGGTCCAATCTGTATGGAAAAAAAAAAAAAAAAAAAGCCCTCAAGGCCTGCGCCTTGGGCTTGACTGAGCCTAGCTCGAAGCGTGCGCTTTAAGCGCGCCTTAGTGACATCGCCTCGCCTTGACCACTGCAAGGCGCAAGGGTGGGGCATGGCTGGGCTTTGCGCCTAGGCGCGCGCCTAGGCGCGCTTTTAATAACACTGGTCCCACAATGTCCAAACTTCACCCATAAAATTAAAATCTTCAACTTTCGCAAATCTAAACTCAAAAGTGATAGACCTGTTGTCTAGACTAATTATGTTGTTTGATTATGTGGCATTCCAGTAATGAGATTAGTAAATTATCAAATTAAAAGTGGTTATAAGTCAATGGCCATGTTTGGTAGAGCTGTGGGAAAGTACTTATAACTTATGCCTAAACAGCTTATAACTTATAATTATGAACATACGCTGATTTCTGACTTATAAATTAAGCATCTCCTGCCCCACTCAAAAAATAAGCTAATTTCTGACTTCCAAAAAGTTATAAGCTATAAGTTATAAGCTAAACTAAACACATCAAAATAGCTTAAATTAAACTGAAAGTTAAAATAAATAACTTTTAAACTGCACCAAACAGGCATAATATTTGGTGATGTTCTAAAATAGCAGTGGTTATTACATATAGCATGCAACTTTTTATATTAAAATTTCTCTTTTCATTTTGTTATGAAATTAGACTATTTCTTCTTCTTTCGTTTTTTCAAGACATCCTTATCTTATCATCATTATTATTATTTTTTTTTTTTTTTTTTTTTTTTTTTGTCTCTTTCATTATTTCCCGTAAGGATTGGTTTTTTCAATAACTTTTTGTTAATATATATATTGGTTTAGAGTGAACTTTTTTTGAAATTTTTTTTAAAAAATTACACTTTTACAGTTTCTACTTTAATAGACAGACTAGAAAGAAAAAAAAAAAAATTGTAAAAAATGTCCAAAGAAAAAAAAATGTTTTATTGTCTTCACTACGCTTCTTTGAATTTTGAATTTATTTAATTTACTTTTTAGATCTTTCTAAGCTAGATAAATCCGAAAAGTAATAAAAATTGGCACAAGTTTTTAAAGATATAAATACTGAAAGCAAAATCGTTTGAGTGTGGTAGAACTTTCTAAATTTAATTTTACTCCTTAGTTTGAATGTAGTGTTTGGTTAGAGTTTTTAAAAATTGATTTCACATTCACTTTTGAAAACACGTCTACCCAGTCGTCCACTCGGATGTCCGGCCGGTTGACTAGAATAGTGTTCGTTTTTTTTTTTTTTTGTAACTGTTATTTTTATATTTTAAATAAAAAATATTTTCAGAATTTTTTAAAAAAAATTTATGAGCTTTGAATAGAATTTTGTGATGTGTGTTTGGTTATGAGTTGTAAATTTTTGAATCAAATATTATATGTCACATCAGAAATTTCAAACTCAATTCAAAACTCTTTTCAAAACTCATAACCAAACAAATTTTTTATACTCGAATCATAATTCCAAAACTCACAAACTTAAAATACAATTTTATTCTCAAATCATAATTATAAAATTCTACCAAACACTACCGAAGACTTTTTTAAGTTGTTCCCGAACTCCCCCTGATTTTCCCTATATTTTTCATGGAAAGCCTTCCATTTTCTCACTCTCTTTCTTAAACATCAAGATGTGAAAGTTGATGAAGGTTCCATGAAGATAACTATACTCTTTGTTGTTAACTTAAAGGAAGCTCTCTCAACTTCATATGACAGAATCATTGTTTTAATGACTCGAAAAATATGCAAAAGTGATACAGCTCTTTCTTTCTGCGCCTAATCATTTGTTTTCAACTCGAAACTCTCTCTCCCCAATTAAGAATAGTTTAAGAAAGAGGATGATCTCCTAAATTTGGTTAAAATCACCCATGTCCTTATTATATTTTCAGCGCAGATACAGACCCCCTCCCCTACTCACCCCCTCCACCCCCCCCACACACACGTGGGGGTTGGTGAGTGGGGGAGAAAAAAAAAAAAAAAAAAAAAACAGTTTTTACCCAATCAGAAACAGAGGGGGTCGAGGGGGTCGTGGGGCTGAGGGGGTCTCAGTCTTTTTTCTTATATTTTAGATGGATTCCTCCTTACTAAAAAAAAGAAAAAGAAACCATCAATACATGAAACTCTACTAAATCAAGTTTTGAGGTAAATAAGAAATAATATGCAGTCTTACTCACATTTTTTTTAATGAACTATTACTGTTAACAAATATGAATTATTTTGGCCTGCAAGCACTACAAAAAAAAAAAAAAAAAAAAAAAAAAAATTCCTTACCCTTTTATTCTCAGTGTTGTGCAAATAACCACCATAAATTAATTATTCCTAGATTTATTTATTTATTTATATTTTTTTTTCAAACAAAGAAGCAAAGTTTTATTAAAATTCGAAAGTAGCAAAGTTTACAAAAAGTACGGAAAAAATAGGCAATAATGTTTTAGAGCTCTAAATTGGGAGCACTAGAACACCACTAATGATGTGGCACAGGAGGCCCCACCAAAGTGATGTGATGTTTTAGCTTGAGTTTTTTTTTTTAGTTCATTAGTGCTATTAGTGGTTCAAAAATTAGTGGGATGAATCACCACTCAAAAATAGGTTTCCTTTCCTAATATCACGGTTAAGAATAGATAATAAGCAAATTTGGTATATTGTTATATACTAGTACTACTACTATATAAAATTGGATTATTGTCTTTCACAAAATAAGATTCAAACAGTCTAAGTTTACCAAATTTTGTTCTCACAGTTTGAATTCAACTTGAACATGACAACTTGAATTATTATTTCTCTTTCAAAAAGCCTTGGAATCAATCAAATAACACAGTCATATTTTGAGCCCACAAATCATGTGCCATAACTATTCTTGATGATGGTCAAACTTTAAATTGAATTCAAAATTGTGCGAAAAAAAGGTTCATTTTAGGGGGGCAATTGCTAAGATTGATGATTACTTATTCTATCGATGATTATGTACTAAACAATAAGTTTTAGGAGGTTTATTATTGAAAGAATTTCAAGAATAGAAAAATTATTACACCACCGGTCGCACATCTTTATTAGATGAATTTTTTTTTAAACAAATATGTATTTTGTTAGTATTTTGAACTCATTGATAGTATGAGAATTATTGAAAAAATGTTTGAATCCCAATGATTATAAAAATTAAAAATAATAAAAAAATTGCAACTAACCAACTAAAGTTTACTTTTGAATGAATCATCGAAAAAATTATCATAAATTAAGAATCAGCATGCATAATAAACGGAATTAGTCTATTAGCCAAAACCCTTATATCTCATTATGAGGTTAGTTGTTCGAATTTCTCCCGCTAACATGTAAATCTTATTCTCAATGTATTTATTTAGGATTTTTCCCTCCCACTTCCAGAATTCTATACATAGTTTTGATTGACATTAAATAAATAAAAAAGAAACTATATGTAAATTATCCATGTTTATGTCTTATCTCATGGCCCTCTGTTCTTCCTTGTTTGATAGGGCAAAAAATTTCAATGTGCTATAAAATGAGTCATGTTTACAAAATTTAAACCAGGGCCAACTAAACTAAACTTGTTCTTCTTGGGCCAAGATGTTTCTTTCTTTGTTAGGACCAAAAATTTTAATGGGCTACAAAATAATTCATTTACAAAATTGGGACCAAGCCCACCTTGTTTTTGGGTATCTTGGGCCAATATTATCTCTATGACGAATAAAACTTCACTATCCTAACAGTGATATCATGTTATTATTCACGGGTGGTATTAGCATTCGATAATAATCTATCACATAATCATGAATTAAGTATATCACAATTCAATAACTACCGTATTGTGTCATGTCATATTTATGTATTAATAAAAATATTTAGTTTGAATTCAATTTTAAAAAATTAAACCTTATTTTTATGGGCACTCAGGCCATAAGTTTATTTTTAAATATTTTGGGTCATTAGGACTTCTTTGGGTCAAAATGATGCAATTTATCTAAAAAAACAACTATCTGTTAAAATCAATTTATTTATTTATATATTAAAATTAACATATCTATCTATCTGTTGAAATTCATCAAACTAAACTATCTATTAAAATGTGATATATATCACTCATTCAACAACCTATTTGTTAAATATTACACATTTCTTTATCCATAACCACCACTGTCGGCCGTCAGTCACCAGTTGCCAATGACTTTTTCAACGCTCGTGCTTTTTTTGACCACTTTTTCTAGCACCAACAACTTTTCTAGAATTTCCTCATCACTAAATAAGATTTTACCTTGAATCTAATTCCTTATACCCCTTTTGGAATGAACTTTTCGCCAATTTTATCTATTTTTATTATTAGATTGACTCTTAAAGGGTAAAAAAAGATAATTATTTCAGATTATTTCAAATGAAAACAAAAGTACACTATATTGATCCCAAAATCCTATTTTATATATTTTTTAATTAAACTATATGAAATTAGACAAGGGATTCAAACTGTTCTGGTATTCTTTAGTCGAAATAATTTGAAAATGTATAATTAATTCTTTATTAAATGTATTATTTGTGTAAAATTTGACTTATTTGAATTTGACACTAATATTAAACGCTTAGTTATTTATTTTTTTATTATCATGTGGTGTCACATTTAGGCTTGTGTGGAGAGTTTTCTTAACCTGTCAATCTTGTGTCTAATTTTCCCTAATTCATGCAATGTTAGCCTGTTGTGTATTGAAATTTCTCACATTTACTAAACACACCTTTAAAGAAACAGTGAATTCACAAACCTTTTTTTTTGGGGGGGGGGGGGGGGGTTGGTTTTCCCAAAATATTATTCAAAATTATAAATCAATGGTCAAGATTCACTCATGTTATGGGCCACAATAATAACTTCAAATATCAACCTTTGATTTACCATTTTGGTTTCATTTTCTAGGATCCTAGACTTTTTCTTAGACTCAGTTTGGTTAAATAGATAATATAAGAAAGTGAAAGAAAAAATAATAATAATAACTTTTTATGTGTTTGTTTAGATAGAGAGTCTTAGACAATAATAGAAACTAAAGTTTGTTTGTTGTACAACTCAAATTAGTTTGTTAGTTAGGATAACAATTTCTTGCAAAATATCCAGAGAAATTTATTTTTTCTCACAAATCTTGATAAGGTTTATTTTGTTTTCCTTTTTACCCATGTTTCTCTTTACAACTCCCTATTATGCAGTGATTATATATTTTTTTTCCATTATTTTCTTACAAAAAATTTCATCTATTCAAATGCATAGAAGAAAATAATTTTTTTTCCCATTTTTTCACTTTAGTTTCTACCATTTTTATTTTTTATTATCTGTTTCTTGTTGGAAAAAATGGTATTTTATATGGCTTATTTTGAGCCGACTTTGAGGTCAAAATTTAGTGGGCCCCAAACGTCTTTTGGGATGAGTCCGAAGAGGTGACGTGTTCCTTGCCGCGTGGCAAGTCACACGGTGAAGACGGAACGTCAAAACCATTTATGAGTGAATGGGAAGTTGACGTCGTTTTCGGGTCTAACATTAATTTTTTAGATAAAATTCATTTGAATTTTTTCAATAAAAATTATTGTGGGAATTTAATTTAATTCTAAATTCAAATTTTGGGTTCCTAAGTGGTTTCCTAAAATTTATAATTTTGGGAATTCAATTTAATTCTAAATTCAAATAGTGGTTTCCTAAAGTTTGTCAAATAGATTAATTTTTATATTCCTTCAAGGTTTTAATAAATCTATTCAACTTTTGGTTTTATTTGATTAAACTATTCTAATAGTTTAATAATATATATATTCTAACTGTTTTGAATTTAGTACACCTATGATTCTTCTTCAAATTGTTTAGAAAATCGTTCCACCTATCAACGGATCATTTTTTCAAAATTGTTTGAAATATGTTCAAAGCAACGGTGGGTTCAACTTTTCAAACAGTACTTGTTCAATTTCAAATACTACCTGTTCGGGTAAGTTTGAATGGCCACCTAGTCGGCTATAAATAAAGATACATTTCCAGCAGTCTAAGGCTCCGAAATTCAGTCTGATGATTGTCCTTTTGCTGTCCTAAATTCTGCATTTTTTACATTATTCTTCGTATTAGTTTTAGTATAAATTTCAGAGAGTTAGAACACAAGTTTGGTTCACCGAACAAATTGTTTAGAGTGCTACTACAATTTGTGAAGATCAGTGTATCCTGGGAGATAGACGCCACTCAACCGTAAGCACCGTAGTGGGGCGAATCTGTCTTAAGGACAAAGTGTCATACACTCGACTTGGTCTTTTGATTTTATTTAGTTCGACAAAATAAATTCTGTAAGTTTTATATTATTTTATTTGAAGTTGTTTCTATTTATTTTATTTACACAGAAGATTGTTCCAACAATCTTAAGATAGATTCGAATTATTCTATTTATAGAATTTTTCGTTTGTTTCTTTTTCTCTATCTTCTTTTAAGAAAATTATTTTCTGTGGATTTACAAAATAATATTCTGGTTGGAAAAACAAATAGTGATTATATGCTATTTGACAGATAGTAGTAATATGCTGTCTCTTTTCTTTGACAATTAGTAGTAAGATACTGGTGTCATTAACAATTCAGAATATATTTTTGTGAAATTTTGTCAGAAAATTAATTTTGGTTTTTAGAATTTATTTTCTGAGTTTTCATTAATTAAAATTATGTTTCAGTATTTTAATTATTGGAGTGTAACAAGAGATTTAAATTTCTGTGTGAAATTAATTTGGTTAAATAAAATAAAATTTTATTTCCAAATTAATTGAAAAATAAAAGTTATATTCTTATTTCTTTTATATTACAGAATTTAATTTCTTGTGTGGAATTAATTTAGTTAAATAAAATTTTATTTTATTTCCAAATTAATTGAAAAATAAAAGTTATATTCTTATTTCTTTTATTTTACAGAATTTAATTTTCTGTGTGGAATTATTTTGGTTAAATAAAATTTTTATTTTATTTCCAAATTAATTGAAAAAATAAAAGTTATATTTTTTATTTCTTTTATTTTACAGAATTTAATTTTCTGTGTAGAATTAATTTGTTTAAATAAAATTTTATTTTATTTTCAAATTAATTGGAAATAAAAGTTATATTCTTGTTACTTTTATTTTTACAGAATTTAATTCTGTGAATTTGGTTTAATTTTCTGTTTAGTGTAAATTCTAATTATAATTTTGTTTTATAAATTAGAATTGATGGCTACTGAAACTAATGCCCAAACAAGTACTACTGTGGTGGCTGCAATGACGCCAACCCCCTCTCCTGTTGTAACAGTACTGGTAAATCACAGTGAAAAGCCAGAGAAGTTTTCAGGAACTGACTTTAAAAGATGGTAACAGAAAATGTTGTTCTATCTTACAACTCTGAACCTGGCTCGTTTCTTCCGTGAAGATGCTCCTATCCTGAAAGAGGATGAAACTGATCGGCAAGTGGTTACTGCTGTTGATGCCTGGAAACATGCCGATTTCCTTTGCCGGAATTACATCTTGAACAGACTTGACAATACATTATACAACGTCTACAGTCCAATCAAGACAGCAAAGGAACTTTGGGAATCGTTGGAAAAAAAAGTACAAAACGGAAGATGCCGGCTCAAAGAAATTTGTGGTTGGCAGATTCTTGGATATTGTAATGGTTGATTCAAAAACTGTGATCAGCCAAGCTCAAGATTTCCAACTCATTCTGCATGACATTCACGCAGAAGATATGTCTCTCAGTGAATCCTTCCAAGTTGCAGCCTTCATTGAAAAATTACCAAAAGGCTGGAAGGAATTCAAGAACTACCTCAAACACAAGCGCAAAGAAATTTCTATGGACGAGTTAATTGTGCATTTGAGGATTAAGGAGGACAACCGCAATTTTGAAAAGCGGGCTGGTAAGCTTCCTATGGAGTCTAAGGCAAATGTGGTGGAACATGCTTCAAAAACCAAGAAACGAAAGTCTTCTGGAGAAAATTTATCACAAGGCTCTAAAGGGGGGGAAAATAAAAAGTACAAGTTTAATGGCAAATGTTACATCTGTGACAAAGAGAGACATCGGGCCAAAGATTGCCGTAGCAAAGGCAAAAACAAAAGAAGAACAAGCAAGAAGCCTGCTCAAGCTCATATAACCGAAGTGGACAATATTTCCAATGGTGTCGATGACATCAATCTTTCTGCAGTTGTTTTCGAGGTAAATCTTGTCAGAAATCCTAAAGAATGGTGGGTGGACACTGGTGCTACTCGCCATATTTGTGCCGACAAAAAGATATTCACATCTTATTCTACAATGGACAATGGTGAACAACTCTTTATGGGCAACTCCTCAACTTCCAAAGTTGAAGGACAAGGAAAGATTGTACTCAAAATGACATCTGGAAAGGAACTCACTCTCAACAATGTGCTGCATGTACCGGACATTCACAAAAATCTTGTTTCCGGATCTTTGTTGAGTAAGAATGGGTTTAGGTTAGTTTTTGAAAGTGACAAGTTTGTACTTACCAAAAACGGGATATATGTAGGAAAAAGTTACATGTCTGATGGCCTTTTCAAGTTAAATGTAATGACCGTTGTACCTTCAGTTATTAATAATACTGCATCTTCTTCTTACTTGCTTGAGTCTTCAAATTTATGACATGGTAGACTAGGACATGTTCATTATGGATCTTTGCGTAGATTAATTAATATGGAATGTTTACCTAAATTTGACATTGATTCAAATCATAAATGTGAAATTTGCGTTGAGACAAAATTATCTAAAACTCATTTTCATTCAATTGAAAGAAGTACGAAACCACTTGAATTAATTCATAGTGACATTTGTGATTTTAAATCAATTCAAACTAGAGGTGGGAAAAAATATTTTATCACTTTTATAGATGACTATACTAGATATAGTTATGTTTATTTAATTCAAACCAAGGATGAAACTTTGGAAACTTTCATTCAATATACGAATGAAGTTGAAAATCAACTTGGTAAGAAAATCAAGAAAATTAGAAGTGATAGAGGTGGTGAATATGAATCTGTAGACACCCCATTTTTGACCGCCCTCAAGACTTGGGCATTACTGATGGTTTGCTCGGTGTTGAGAGATGTGCAGGGCAGAGGTTCAGTTTCTTCGGCAAGAAGAGAGGCAAATCTTCCCAAACACTTTGTTTAAGGGTTTGGAGTTGAAGAAAAGAGGAGGGGAGGGGAGAAAATAGGTTGAAGAAGAAGTTCGCCATGAATCCGGGTAGGAGAGAATCGAGCAGCCCTCGCTGAATCGGGCTTATTCAATTGCATACTTGGAGTTAAGCTATGAGGCCACCATCGTTGGAAATAAGACTTCTGGGGCTTCACTTTGTACTCAAGAATCTCCCAAAGCCAAGTCCGGGTGGAGGAGATATGTTGGGTTGAAGCAGGGGATCATCCCGGTTGGATCGAGTCTGCGCGACTTCACGGAAAAGGGCATAACTTTTTGCACAGGAGGAATTTTGATGCAAGGTTTGCGCCATTGGAAAGCTAACTTCCGGGGCTTCGATTTGCATACCCACCGGCCATGTTTTGACCAAGGAATCATCCATCGGCACTCTATTTAGCCGACCGGCACTTTATTTTGGACAATGATCGAATCTTCTGGCCGGTTTGAACCCTTTGCACCCCCCAAGCTTGGTGCATGCCAGCTGTGCCAGCTGGGATGCACAGAACTCGACCCACGTGCATACATGTGCCTATTTTGCACCCTTTAACCACCTTTGGCCTCTTTCTTTGCACCCTTTGCTCAAGGCTTCTTGGGGAAGCCTTGACCCCTTGTCTTGGCTTCCTCAAGAAGCCTTACCAGCTGTCCAAACTTCTAGAGTAAGCCTTGGCCCTCCTTGACCCTTTTTGAATGACTTAGCCACTAAGTCTTGGCTTGACTTTGCTTATATAAGGAGGCCCTCTCCTCCTTTGGTTGGGGTTAGAGGTTTTGAACAAAAAAACCAGAGGATATATATGCATATCTGATATATACATATATATCTCACATCTCTCTCTATATCTATTCCATCCAAGCCTCCAAACACCCTTGTTCTTGGGCCATTCCTTCACCAACCCATAGCACAACACCACCACTTCCATTTCCAGCCACTTGGAGGTCATTTGCAGAGCTTAGGAGCACCTAAACTTGGATCAAAACCTACTGGTTTGTTGGTCTTCAAGGGTGAGTTCTCATTCTTCCTTTTCTAGTCTTTTCTTGATCTATATCTAAGCCTTGCTTGCAAGCACTTTTGGGCTCCGACCCAAACTGAAAATCATCATATTTTGAGGTCCTCTCCATGTTTGATTGAGGACCTCTTGCTGTCTGAGGGCTGCATCTAGCACTTCCTTCATTAGCCCTCTTATTTCATTTTTCTTGCATATTATATTTGGCTTGTGTATAATCTGTTTTTGAGCATGTAATAAACTGTAAGTAGGCTCATTTTGAGCCCTTCTTCAACATTGAAGAAGGGCTCAACCCTGTTTGGGACCCCTATCTTACACTTGCTTCATAATCTCTTCTATTTACCGTAATTTTGCATGCTTTGTTAGCCTATCTTGCTTCTATTTTTGTGGCTGGTCATAAACTGGAAATGTGCTTGTTTTGCCATGTATAAGGTCTGTCCTAGGTTTTTTGGGTCAATCTTGGCATGCTTTGTATACCCCCTTTGCATTGTAGCTTGTATGCTTCAAGTAGGTGAATGTGTAGCATGCATTGCCTCCATGATTTCAAGGGTTTGGGACCCTCTTACATGCTATTTCAGACCCTAATCCATGCTCACATGATCGTTTTTGTCGTCTCTTTCATGCTTTAAGGGTGTGTCCTTTTATGCCTTGAAATGTGCCTCGTGCATGCTTGTGTGTAGAGCTTTTGGGATGCCATGTGTGTGTGTTTTGGGTGTATTTTCACATGCTGAAAACCTGTTTTGGTTGCTTGAGTCTTGCCATGATTGGTCTTGTCAAGTGTGGTTCAAAGCCTCATTACCTTGCTTCAAGAACTTGGGCTATTTTGCATGCTTTGTTTGGTCTTGTTTGGCTTGGTTTGGCACCATGTTTTGCATGATTTCAGAGCTTTATAATGCATGCTAGTTGTTCATGTTTAGCTTCCTTTAAGTGTGCTTAAAGCTTGCTTCGTTATGCCTTAGTGTTGGTACCTTTGCATGTGTATGTATGCATATGTGTTTGGCCTTCACTTCCTTGGTTATGGCCACTGTTTTAGGTTTGTTTGAGGCTGCCTAATCTAGTTTAAGTCCATTCCCTCATGTGTTGTAGCATGCTTACTTTGTATGTGTTGCTTAGGTTGTGTGCCTAGCATGTTTATATACTTGCATGTTCATATTGCATATTAGATTGCATGCTTAGGTTGCATTTGACATGCATGCTTTACCTCTTGAATTGAGTATGATAGAGGTTGAGCTCTTTGTTTGTTTATGTGCATTTCATTCCACATTGAAATTGCACACTTCGGCTTCTAGGGCCATCATGCATTGAAATGCGTGATTGGTGGCCCGGGGGTCGAGGGCCATGCTCCCTTGAGTCCATTGCATGATAGGGAGTATGTCCGTGCATACATTTGTCCCAAAATTCCATACCATGCTCTGTTGCTGTCTGCTGCTGTCAAAACTGTCTCCTGCAGGAATTTAGTGCCGACCGGCACTCTTCAGTGCCGACCGGCACACTTTTTGTGCCGATAATCTCAATTGCAGCCGGTGACCAAACCCTGCGGCCGATGGTCAAACCCTTCAGCCGGTGGTAATATTCAGGGTACGTGGAAGGTGTCCCAGGACTCTGGCAATTTTCCAGAGAGGCAGGGCAGCAAAAGCAGAGGGAACAGAGGCATGGTGCGGGTTCTCGGGCAAGGCGGACATCGAGCATGCATCATTCGCGCATCCTGAGGCGAAGGGCTGTGGCCCTCTTTTATTTCACATTTATTTATTCAGTAATTAGAATTTGTAATATTTATTCATTTATTTTTGGACTGTATTATTATTTTGGTCCCTCCGAGTGAGGGCGCAATTGTAATAAGCGTGTGTGAGTGGGTGCATGTCTTCCAACCCCCACTTCTTTCTCCCTTTTATTTACCTGCTTCGATGGTAGATTAGGGCACGTTTATTTTAGCATACCTTATGCTATGCATGCGTGCATCCATGCATTTGTTTACATGCACCGGGCTCGGTACATCATACAAACTGCATTGTATTTCAATTCCAAATTGAATACGTGTTATTTGTAGCATTTCACATGCCATGTTTAGGATAGCCGAGCCTGCCTAGATTACATCTTTGCATGTGTTTCATTAGACATTTCAGTATGCTTAGGTCCATGCATGGATTTCTAATAAGCTTCTGTTTTGGCTTGGAGTACTAGGTGAGCTTTTATGCTTTAGCATCCTTGCATGTGTGTGAGTGTTGCCATGACAGCATGATTACCATGAGGCTAGTTGCTTATGTGATATAACTGCTTGAATGCCTGTGGGTGGAGGTTGGATTGCTTGAGTTGGAAAACTCATCGAAATCCGTATTTTAGCCTACTTGCGAGTAGCAAATTCCAAAGCGTTTTCCAAACCAACGGATATGCGATGTTTATTTCCAAATTAGGCAATCTAGTCTATACTTGTTTGCTGTGCGCACAACATAGTAATTCTAGGCTAATAATTGGAATAAGAGCATGTAATGTTTTCAAAAACGGATATCATGGTTAGTAGAGGCCGGTCTTCGGACCGGACGAAAGGGGGTGCTCATAGCTGACCTTCCCCGATCGTACCCAAGCTCCCGAGCCAAGTCACTTTGGTGATGACGGACACGTGGCCTTTGGCACCGAGTCAGGGTTTCCTAAATTTCCCATTTTAAAAATATTTAGGTGGCGACTCTGTATCTGGCAAAGCAGTCCATGTTTGGCACTTCTTTTCAAAAATCTGTTTTCTCAAAACGATTTGCCGGATTTGGACTCTTTGGTTCAGATTAAGAACCGTGACATTTTGAGTCCTTCGAACTGTAGTGACCCCAATATGAACGGAACGGGACTTAACCCTCCCGGGGCGTTCGGGGACGTCTACAGAATCACCTTTTGGTGAGTTTTGTACAGAATATGGAATAATTCATCAAACTACTACTCCTTACTCACCTCAGCAAAATGGAATTGCTGAAAGGAAAAATAGGATTTTAAAAGAAATGATGAATGCCATGTTAATCAGTTCTGGATTATCTCAGAACTTGTGGGGGGAAGCAATACTTTCTGCTAATTATATACTTAATAAAGTATCCCGAAAAAAAGTGAATCAAACACCTTATGAATTGTGGCCATGGAAGAGTATCATCCTACAAATACTTAAAAGTGTAGGGGTGTTTGGCTAAAGTGGCTATTCCTAGTCCTAAAAAGACTAAGATAGGTCCTAAGACCAGTGATTGCATTTTCATTGGTTATGCCAAGAATAGTAGTGCATATCGGTTTTTGATTCATAAATCAGAACATTCCGAAATGCATGTAAATACTATTATTGAATCTCGAAATGCATCTTTCTTTAAACATGTATTTCCAAATAAGACTGGACAAGAGATTAGTAACAATAAAAGATCTCATAATCAAGAACATGGTCAAGAACAAGAGTTAGATCAAAATAAGAAAGAGGAACCTAGGCGTAGTGAACGTGCTAGAACCTCAAAATCTTTTGGTCCAGATTTTCTAACATATTTATTAGAAAATGAGCCTTTAACTTATAAAGAGGCTATGTCCAGTCCTGAGGCTCCTTTATGGAAAGAAGCTGTCAACAGTGAAGTTGAATCCATCTTGCAAAATCACACTTGGAATTAGTGGACTTGCCACCAGGTTGTAAACCTCTTGGGTACAAGTGGATTTTCAAAAGGAAAATGAAAGCAGATGGATCAATTGACAA
>JAXFYN010001635.1:0-14623 GCA_036172215.1 Camellia granthamiana | reverse complement strand
ATCATCCTTGGCCGTACCGCCCTCAACGCCTTCCAAGCCATCACATCCACCTACCACCTTACCCTCAAGTTCCCTACCGACCTCGGGGTCGGAACAGTCAGGGGAGAGCAGACCGTCGCTAGAGAATGTTATGTGGCCTCCCTCAAAGAAGTTAAGTTGAAGGAGGCAATGATCATTGAAGGACTTGACGTCCGAGATGAGGACGAGTTAATCAGAGGCGAACCTGTGGAGGAACTCGTTGAAGTTAACATCGACCCCACCAACCCACTCAAAACAGCCAAAATCGGTAGTCAACTACCTCCCCAAGCAAAGGCCGACCTCACCGCCCTCCTGACCGAGCACAGAGACGTCTTTGCTTGGACCCATGCAGACATGCCAGGCATTGACCCCTCTTTCATAACTCACCGCCTCAGCATCGAACCTCATTTCCGACCTTACCGACAAAAGCAACGTATCTTCCACCCAGAGCGCAATAATCTCATAGCCACAGAAGTCGACAAACTCCTTGAAGCTCGGTTCATCCGAAACGTAGACTATCCCAAGTGGCTCTCCAATGTGGTTCTAGTCCGCAAGAACAATGGCAAGTGGCGCCTCTGCGTCGATTACTCTGACCTGAACCGAGCTTGTCCCAAAGATAGTTACCCACTCCCCCGCATAGATCTGCTGGTCGACGCCACGGCTGGTCACCAAATGCTCAGCTTCATGGATGCTTTCTCCGGGTACAACCAAATCATGATGCACTCATCCGATCGGGAACACACATCCTTCATCACCGATCGAGGTACTTACCACTATTGTGTAATGCCATTCGGACTAAAAAATGCTGGGGCCACCTACCAACGGTTAGTCAATGCAGTCTTCCACCATCAGATCGGTCGGAACATGGAAGTGTATGTGGACGACATGCTAGTCAAGAGCAAACTCTCCACTGACCATCTCACCAACCTACGAGAAACTTTTGCCACCCTTCGCAAATACCAGATGAAGCTCAACCCAGAGAAATGTGCCTTCGGCGTAGGCTCTGGAAAGTTCTTGGGTTTTATGGTCAGTCAACGCGGCATCGAGGCCAACCCCGAGAAGATCAAGGCCTTGATCGAGATGCAGTCCCCCAAAACCGTTAAAGAGGTTCAAAGACTCACTGGTAGAGTAGCAGCCCTCAACCGGTTCATCTCCCGCGCAACGGATAAGTGCCTTCCATTCTTCAAAGTTCTTCGGCAGACTTTTGAATGGACACCTGAATCCGAAGAAGCCTTCCAACAGTTAAAGCAATGCATGGCCAATCCACCCCTTCTCTCACAGGCAATCACGGGCGAGCCCCTCTTCCTCTACTTAGCAGTATCAAGCACCGCGGTCAGTGCAGCTCTCATCAGGGAAGTCGGCTCAGTCCAACGGCCGGTCTACTACATCAGTCGGGCTCTTAGGGGAGCGGAGCAGAACTACCCCCTGTTAGAAAAGCTGTCCCTGGCCTTGGTTACCGCCTCCAGACGACTCCGCCCCTACTTCCAAGCCCACTCCATAGTGGTCCTCACCGACCAGCCCCTGAAAAAGGTCATGCAACAACCAGAACTCTCAGGCAGACTCATGTAGTGGTCAGTAGAACTAAGCCAATTTGACATCTCCTATCGCCCCCGGACAGCAATCAAGGGGCAAGCCGTAGCTGACTTCCTCTTGGAATTCACCAACCCAGTCCCTACCACTAACCCTCCGCCCATACCAACTCCACCAGAGCCTGAAGATCCTCATTCTTGGACACTCAATGTCGACGGCTCTTCTCGCAGGGAAGGAAGTGGGGCTGGCCTCATCCTCACCTCCCCTGAGGGTGGTTATTTCAAGTGTGCCCTCCGTCTCTTGTTTGCGGCCAGCAACAATGAGGCCGAATATGAAGCATTGATAGCAGGACTTCGACTGGCCAAAGACATTGGTGTTAGCCACATCCGCGTGTTCAGCGACTCCCAACTCATCGTCGGCCAGATCACGGGGGAATTCGATGCCAAGGATGGCACAATGCGAGCTTACAGGGATATGGTACTCCCCCTCGTTCGCCTCTTCAATACTTTCGAGATCAGACACATACCTCGGGCGGAAACCTCCAAAGCAGATGAGATGGCCCAGCTGGCCTCTGCCGACCAATCCGACCTTAGCCATGGAGTTCGTCTCGAGTACCTAACCCACCCGGCCATCTCGCCCGACCTACAAGAAGTGCAATTCCTCCAGACGGAGCCCATCCCCTGGGCATCTGACATCCTCCTCTTCTTGACTACTGGAGAACTCCCAGATGACCAACAACAGGCCGCCAAAGTCAGAGCCCGGTCGGCCAACTACATTCTGGTTGACGGCATCCTTTACAAGCGCGATTTTTCACGCCCGTACCTGCGATGTCTCAACCCCGCCCAAGCAACTTATGTAATGGAAGAAATCCATGAAGGGATATGTGGCAATCACTCGGGTGGCAGGTCTCTCGCTCACAAAGTACTCCGTACAGGCTACTTCTGGCCGACTCTCAACCAAGACGCCACTGATTTTGTGCTTAAATGTGACAAGTGTCAGCGTTTCGCCAACATCCCCCGTGCTCCTCCCACCGAGCTGATCACCCTCTGCAGTCCTTACCCGTTCGCCAAGTGGGGGATCGACTTGATTAGTCCACTTCCCACTGGCCGAGGCCAGACCAAATTCGCGATTGTTGCCATTGATTACTTCACCAAGTGGGTCGAGGCAGAACCCCTCGCCACAATCACCGAGCGGAACACCACCAAGTTCATCTGGGAATCGATCGTCTGCCGATTCGGCATCCCTTGGGCCATCGTCTCCGACAATGGCAAACAGTTCGACAACGCCAGATACAGGAAATTTTGTGCGGATCTCCAGATTCAACCATGCTTCTCTTCCCCCGGTCACCCCCAAGCAAATGGCCAAGTTGAAGTCACCAACCGTTCACTCCTAAAGATCATCAAAACTAAGCTCGAAGCTGCTAAAGGCCTCTGGGCTGAGGAACTCCCAAATGTACTCTGGGCTTACCGCACCACTGCTCGGACTCCTACTGGGGAAACCCCTTTTCGCCTAACATATGGCGCTGAGGCGGTCATCCCGGTAGAAGTCGGTCTGCCCACCCCCAGGGTCTTACATCCGGATCTCGCCTCAACCGAAGAACTTCGTCGAGCAGACCTGGACCTCATCGAGGAACTCAGAGAGACTGCCGCTGTCAAATTGGCTTCGTACCAGCAGAAAATGAGAACACACTACAACCGCAGAGTCCGATCACGAGAGTTCTCTGTAGGGGACCTTGTCTTAAGAGAAACAACTCTTGCCACAAGGAATCCGACCGAGGGCAAACTAGCCGCCAAATGGGAGGGACCATACGTTGTGAGGGCCCGCCCACGGCCAGGCACTTACCGACTTCAAGACATGGATGGCCGAGACCTTCCCCATCCCTGGAATGCTGAACATCTGAAGCGTTACTATCAATGAATTCTTACTTTTGTATTGTCAAACTTGTTGTATTTTCCTTTCAGTACTCAATACAAATATCGACTGGAGTTCCAACCTTCTATAATTTAACTGTCTGAATGTCGCTTCCATGAAACTTTCTTTTGCAGCACTCGAGGCCTCAGTCAGACCTGAGCACTTTCAAAAGCCTCAGTCCGACCTGAGCACTCTCAAAAGCCTCGGCCAGACCGAGCACTTTCAAAGCCTCGGCCACACCGAGCACCTTCAAAAGCCTCAGTCCGACCTGAGCACTCTCAAAAGCCTCAGTCAGACCTGAGCACTTTCAAAAGCCTCAGTCCGACCTGAGCACTCTCAAAAGCCTCGGCCAGACCGAGCACTTTCAAAAGCCTCAGTCCGACCTGAGCACTCTCAAAAGCCTCAGTCCGACCTGAGCACTTTCAAAAGCCTCAGTCCAACCTGAGCACCTACAAAAGCCCTCAGTCCGACCTGAGCACTCTCAAAAGCCTCAGTCCGACCTGAGCACTTTCAAAAGCCTCAGTCCGACCTGAGCACTCTCAAAAGCCTCGGCCAGACCGAGCACTTTCAAAAGCCTCGGCCAGACCGAGCACTTTCAAAAGCCTCGGCCAGACCGAGCACTTTCAAAAGCCTCAGTCCGACCTGAGCACTCTCAAAAGCCTCAGTCAGACCTGAGCACTTTCAAAAGCCTCAGTCCGACCTGAGCACTTTCAAAAGCCTCAGTCCGACTTGAGCACTCTCAAAAGCCTCAGTCCGACCTGAGCACTTTCAAAAGCCTCCGTCCGACCTGAGCACCTACAAAAGCCTCGGCCAGACCGAGCACTTTCAAAAGCCTCAGTCCGACCGAACCCCTTCGAACACCAAAAGACCCAGCGAAACAAGTACCCCCATAGCCTTGGAAGAACACTTAGTCACAAGTTGAGGTCACAAATTTTTACAACATTTCTACTTAGTCAAATTTCAACGGTATTCCCCAATTTCCCCCCTACAGGTTTACCATTGACCTTTTAGTTACAATTTAAAACCCACTTTCCTGCCCTCATTCATGGATCCTTCACTCATACTTGTTCATGGACCTTTCATAAACATCATTTAATCACTCATCCGTTGAATTTTTACACAAGTCCAATCTCACTCTGCATGAAGGAATTTTATCAGTCCACTCTCACTCTGCGTGATGGAATTTTTGATTTAACTCTGCGCGAAGTTTTCATTACAAATTGACCTCTACTCACCACCATCACAAGTTCAAATTCACTTGGGTCACTTAGCTCAAGTTCACTCTGTCATAAAATAGAATTTTTCCTAAGTGCATCACTCGTTCCTATTACAAGCATTTGTCCATTTCAAACCCATCAAACAACCAAATACAATCAATTACAAGTCATAAATGGAGTTTTATTCATTCAAAAATGTGTACCTCAGTCTATTACAATACTACAAAAACAAAACAAAACAAAAATATGTATGCAAAAAAAAAAAAAAAAAAAAAAAACACACAAAAATTCTTCAGTACATGTCTTCAGTTCACTCTCCCTCTTCACTGGAGATCAGATCCTCCTCTTCCATACCTTCATCCAAAGGGGTCTGGGCCACATCATCTTCTCCAATTGTTACGCCACTAAAGTCAAGTTCTGGGAACAGCTCCTCGGCCCTCCTTTTGAACATTTTCCACCCACTGTCCCAGTACTCTGACATTTCATGCTTGTAATAGTCCGACTGCTGGAAGCTGGCAATCACTTCAGACTCAGACCTCCCTTCAGCAGCCGTCCTTGATGTGCCAGCCCCCCCAGATTCCTCCCTTGCTAAGCTGCTGGCTACTGCAGCATCAATTGCCATCTGAAATTCAGGAGACCCTTTGAATTGAGCAACTGCTGCAACACAAAGATCGGGGTAGGCTGCCCTTTCTGAGGCCGCCTTCGCCTTCTCTTCGTTCAGCTCTTTTTGAAGGATCTCCTTTTCAGCTGCAGCCCTGGCCCTCTCAGCCTCCAGCTCCCTCTTCCAGGCCTCTCCCTCAGCAATCAACTTCGCCCTCTCCGCCTCAAACTGCTTCTGCAGAGTCTCTCTCTCCACAGTCACCTTGCTGCGCTCTTCCTCCAACTCCTTATGCAGGCTCTCCCTCTGCTCTGCCGCTCTAGCACGCTCGCCTTCCATCTCCTTTTGAAGAGCCTCCAATTTAGCATCTGCATCATCTCTCTGCCTGACGAGATCTTCATTATTGATCATGGCCTCCTCATGCCGCTCGACCGCCACAGCACAAGCATTCTTGGCCTCTTCCAACTTCTGCTGCTCGCCAGTAAGTTGGAACTCGAGCGACACCACCTGGCGACGTGCCCCCTCCAGCTCCAACTTGACCGACTGCAACTCAGTATGGGCGGTCTTCCATTCAGCACTCCCCTTCTTCAGCTTGGCCAACTCTGCCTTGGCCTCTTCAGCCTTGATTTTGGCTGCCCCAGCTTTCCTCAGCAGGGCCCCTGCCAGGGTAGTTACCTCCATTTGAGCGGAGCATAACCCCCTGAACAGGTCGGCCTCGTTGAATGCAGAAGCCGAGCGCAGACCTGCCTCCTCTATGATCTTCACTAGGCGGTCTGCCCCCGCCCTGGCTGGGATTTCTTCCCCCTCCAACCTCCCAGTTACAGCACGCACATGATAAATTGCTCCACCCAGACCCCTTTAGGTCTGTTGTCCCACACTTGGCTCTGCCCCTGTTACCCCAACCCCTCCTTGTGCTACTGGGGTCCTCTCCACAATCTCTGGCGCTGGACTGACTTCTATCACCCTTGGGGCATCTTTCGCAACAGACGCCTCCACCATCTCTGGGACGACCACCTTTTCTGCCGTCCCCTCCACCTCACCACCCTCCATCTGTTTGGCTAGACTAGCCTCCTCCACCCGCAACTCCTTCCTTCTCTTTTGGGCTGGCTTTCCCTCCCCCCGCCTCAACCTCTTCTTTTTCTTCCCTACACCTAGTTCCTCCATCTCCTTCAGTGACCTCTCCTTTAGAGGGTCTTTCGGGAGCGGTCGCGGTATAAACTCGCTCAAGTTCTTCTCTCCCAGGGGCTTGGGACGAGGTCGAATCCTCTCCCTCACAAGCGGTTGAGGCGGTCGGTCAGCTTGAGCTTCTTTGAACTTTTGAGCCTTTACCAGGATGGCCTGATCCTCTGCCTCCTGTGCTCTTCTTTTGGCCTCCAACTCCGACCGGTTGAGGTCCCCCCCGATTGGCTGTGGACCCAACCCCACTTGAAACAGTGCGGACGGCTGAACAAGCTCGTCCCACTTAACTTTTTCCCTCTCCCTCCACTCCTTCACCTTCTTTACCCTCTCCTCCACCGCCGCACCCACCCTTGGCTCCACAAACTTGGTCGGCACCTTCCACGTCGTGCGCACCCCAGCCCTTCCAGAATTGGACACGAAGAACCACCTTGGTCTCCAACCTTTAATCGAAGTTGGCAACCCTGCCACTAAGCCCTTACCCGCCACGGCTTGTAGGGTTACCCAAGTCTCCTGCTGCCCTGAAGCTTTGTAGCAGCAGAAGAATTCATCCACTGTCATCGCCTGCCCGTCAGTCGCCTTTGGCCAGGCGCTTGCGCAAGATAGCAAAATCTTCCACGCGTTGGGCATTAGCTGCCCTGGTGCTACTTCCAAGCGGTTGAGCACATCCACCACAATCTGCGGCAGCGGCAATCTCAACCCACCCTTCAGCGCCTCCTCGTAGAGGGAGAACTCCCCTGGCCTGACGTCAGACGGCCTCTCTGTTGATGTTGGCAGCACCAACTCCACCTCCGCCGGAATCTGGTACTTTTCGCGGATAGCCTCCAATTCCGCCGCAGTAATAATGGACCTGTCAGCCCTCGAATGCCAGTGATCTGGTTCCGCCTGGCTGATTGGTTGCGGCGCTGCTATCACGGTGGAACCGTGGGATCGCACCACTGGTCCCTCCACCCTTCCTGACCTATACTGCTGCGCCAACTCCACAGCATCGTCCTCTCCAAGAGGATCTACCCTCACATCCCCAGCTTCTTCTTGAGCCATGTCTCTGGCGTGTCTGCGTATTGCTTCTGATGCAGGTGCAAGAAAGTTGCAAAAATGTTGTAAAGGGGTATCGTCGGCAACGAAGGAACTGATACTTCGAATATTTTGAGTTTTTGTAAAGAAGTAGGTGAATCGTACGATACCAAAAGCCCACGGTTTACCCGTATTCCAAGGATCCAAATTAATTTTCGCCAGTTTGAAAACTTTTCAAATCATCCGCCAAAACTATCTCCCCAAATGCCCATAATAATGCCTTGACGTTTCACTTCTAATCTAACGCTTGACCTTTCTCCTCCCTCAAAATTCCGCCACGTGTAGGGCCTCGATACACTGACTCCTGCCCTTACCTTGTCTTTTCCACTTCAAATCATCACGTGACACGCCGCCTTTTGAGCCCCGTGCCCTTCCACTCGACCACCCACGCGGTCGGCCTCACCTGCACGGTCACCCTCACGATCGGCATCTCCTGCTCGGCCGCTCCCGCGGTCGGCCTCTCCCACTTGGTCGGCCTCACCCGCTCGGTCACCCTCACGGTCGGCATCACCCGCTCGGCCGCTCCCGCGGTCGGCCTCTCCCACTCGGTCAGCCTCACCCGCTCGGCCGCCCCCGCGGTCGGCCTCTTCCACTCGGTCACCCTCACGGTCGGCATCTCCCGCTCCCCCCACCGGTCGGACCCATCTTCCTTGTTATTATTCCCTTCGTTGGACTAAAGCTGCACTCGGGAATGGGGGACTACTGACAGGGATAGGCCCACATGGACCACAGCCCACCGTGGGTAAACCTAGGCCCATCATGTAAACCCCATTGCACAACCCGGTTAGTAAAACCCAGCACAACTGGAGGCCAACTGATCAGGGAACGTCAATGATGCTCGGACACGTGGCAGATGCAGAGCAGGCCACGTCAGCAGACAAAGATCTGCAAAGTTATTGCCACAGCACATCACCATTAATGCAGCCCATCACAGCATTTATTGTGACAACACCTCTCAGCCGGAATGGCTCCCCATCATCCTGAACAAGGCGAACCACGGCACAAGCTTTCGGCGGAAAGGTCAGAACGACAGAGACAGCAAAATGATTACCAAAAGATATAAGCGAAGTTTGAAGACAAGATGAAGGTTAAGTTTTTTATCTCTCTCTCTCTCTATATTGTTTATCACCTTTCCTAATTCGCACGCCGGAGGGTTCGCCGGGGGACTACCCCGTTCCCCGTTGAACTCGCTTGCAGGTTATTCAGTGGACTTGAGGAGCTTGGATCGGTCTAGCCCATTCACCAGGACGAACTGTATCATCACTAACTATTACGGACCAATTCTTTTGAATATGTAGAAGAATAATTTTTTGTTCATATGGCGATTAAACCCTACCAAATTCATGCTCATTGATCTTTTTAGACCATTCGAGTGTTGAATCTACGCCCATCTTGAGATTTCTAACCTGGATACATTGTCAAGCAAAACCAACTTCAAGAAGTCTGGCATTTCAAATGCCTCCTAAAGATCCCTAATCACATATCTGTATAATTAATCAATTACTTCATTAATTTTGATATCTTTAATCTTATTAAGAGAGTAATGTATCTATACTATATATTAAGTAAAAGGGCCTTTTAAACCCCAAGGCTTATGGAAGCTCCAACATGTCAATTTTAATTTCCTAATTTTTTATTTTTTTAAAAAAAAAAATTGACTTGGTGATTGGTTCAAAGATTATAATAATTACACTATTAAATAACGCAATAAATGAAATCCTAATTTTCTTACTTTTTACATCCCCAAGAGACCCATGTAATTATTGTGTAAATGGCTCTTAATTTTTTTCTCTCTTAATTTTTTTGTTTTGTTTTTTGAAAAAACAAATAAATAAACACTTATTAAATTCTTTCAAACTCTTCGGTCAAACCCCATGTATTTAATTTATATATTAAAAAAAATTAAAACAAATATAAACCAATCCTAATTTCCTAATTTTTTATTTTTTTTAAAAAAAAAATTGACTTGGTGATTGGTTCAAAGATTATAATAATTACACTATTGAATAACGCAATAAATGAAATCCTAATTTCCTTACTTTTTACATCCCCAAGAGACCCATGTAATTATTGTGTAAATGGCTCTTAATTTTTTTCCCTCTTAATTTTTTTGTTTTGTTTTTTGAAAAAACAAAACTCCTCGGTCAAACTCCATGTATTTAATTTATATATTAAAAAAAATTAAAACAAATATAAATATCTATAATTATCTCGTGCATAGCACAAGTGATAGATTAGTATAATTAATAGTAATGTTACGTCTATACAATTTTATCTCCCACTTCACGAACAAAATTTTAAAAGTTAATCCACATTTCAATTGTAAGGCTTAAAATTAAAATAATGTTAGAGATTCTAAAAATTTTACTAACGCTGTGTTTGGTTGGGGGATTTGGAGAGGAATTTGAAAAGGGAAAGTGAAAAGGTATGTGAAACTAGGTGAAATATATGTATGTTTTATTCCCATTTCACTTACCTTTTCCATTTCCCTTTCCAAATCTCTCCTCAGGTCCCCCAACCAAACACAGCATAAATGTCTCACATGAGTGTGAAATTTGTAATCCTACACTGTATGAGATATTTGATAAAATTTTTAGTAAAATTTTTAGAATCTCTAATATTTTTGTTAAAATTAATCTAATTTATCCATTAACCGTTAATCGCGGCAGAGGATTAGATACCGGTAAACTACCCGTCACCAAGCAAATCGAATTTCAAAGGTCATTGATAGCTCCAACTTCTAGTGACGTGGCTTTCTTCGATGTTTCAGTTATGCTGTGACAGCCCAATCAAAAATAAACCAATCAAAACAAAAGATTAATGAAATAGAAATTACCACATAGATTAGAAGATTAGAGTCGTTTGGAGAAATAAGTTAAAAGTTAATTTTTTAATTTTTTTTAAAAATATATATAAAAAAATAGAGAGATGCTATGATCTAAAAATGTTTAAAAAATTAAAAAGTTAATTTTTAGTCGGTTTGTCAAACAAAATTGCTTCGTAGCTCGAATTTCCTTGGCTCGAGTGGTTCGAAAGTACTATTTTTTTCTCTTCTCTTTATCTCTTTCCTATCATCTCTTCTATACTCTGTCTATATTCTCGAAACAAAAAAGAGAATTGAAGCACTCTCATCACTCTCACTTCTCTCTATTCATCCCTCTCATTCCACAAATCTCTCTTATCTCTCTCTTCTCTGTTAAACCTTCCGATTGCTATCTGATTGCGGAAGGAGGACGAACGACGGCCTGCGACAGCAAACGACGGACGACGAAATACAGTACACAACAACTCCTTATGTATTGGCACCTGAAAGTCCTCATTTCTATGCTGGGTCTGCTTGTATTTCGTCTCTATCGTCGAGTTCTCTATCTCTACCTGTTTTCTTTACTCAGAAAAGTATTTTGGGTACCGACAATAGCGATGCTATGACTGATCTACAACGACTTCTAGGGCTTGACTTGTTGTGAATTTGATCAAATCACAGTGATGACGATGATGAGTTTGTGATGTTTCTGATGAGTTTGTTTTGTTTGGTTGCTCTAATTGGTCATATTTCCCTTATTTTTTCAGTGAGAAATCTCAGATTGGAAAAACCAAGCTCTTAACTTTTCTCTTCAATTAGGTGCATTGTGCCAAGTTATAAACTTTTCTCTACAATATTGTTAGGTTTTGTTCTTGGCAATCCCATTTGACAAAACTCCTTTCAATTGTAATTTTATTCGTTTTTTTACTTTAGTGAAGCTATGAGTTTGTAGATGCGAATCCAACCGAATTGTGCATATGCAGAAGAGTTTATGATCTTAATCCTATCATGTTACCACTTCGCTGACTATGTCGGGGATCGAGTTGTCCGGTCAGCTCGCAGGGATCGATGGGGTAGCGCCCTTTGGCGGGTCTTGGGCAACGCCTAGGCGGGGTCGAGGGGCAGCGCCCCCTAAGCAAAAAATAAAATTGCAGTCGAAGTTGTTTGTCTGCTCGAGCAGCTATTCTTACGCTCGAGCGAAGATGCAATCCGTTCAGAAGTTTCACTCTCCTGCAAAAGTATTGGGAGTTGTTTTTTCCCGCTTGAGTGGCTATTCCTGCGCCACTAGTGTAGATCCACTCGAGTGGCCATTTTTGCACTGGAGTGGAGATCACAGATTAGTTTTCTATAAATAAATGGTTTTATCAGGTTTTAGGGTTACGACTTTCAGATCTTCTTCTTGAGTATTAGGGTTTTTATCCGGAGTTTCTTTGCTTGTTTCCTTTGAAATCTGTGAGAGTTTAATCATGAGTTGAGTGGATTATATCAAAAGAGTTTGTTTATTTTGTTTTATTCAAAAAGAGAGAGTTGTTCTTCGGTGGATTCCGTAGAATTCGGGCCTGAAGCTTTGGTGGATTCCGGAGTGGTTCATCGTCGTGGATTCGATATTAGCATTGTGGATTCAACGTTGGGTAAGACAATTCCAAGGTGAAAACGGGGCTGGAAGAGGCACGTAGGGGTCGGTTCGATTCGGGCATGGATTCGCTAGGTGATTGAGAGTACACTTGTGTAATTCTTTTATATCTTCTTAGTGGATTATTTTGTGGCTTTTCCTTGTAGTTTTTTTTATCACAATTGGAGGTACTTCAATTGTGATTTTTTCACGTAAAATCTTTGTGTCGATTTGTTTTAATTGTTTGATTGGGATTGTTATTTACTGCTTAAAATTGATACATAATCACAAATCAATATCTAAGGAATTTTTAGATTTTTCAAATATGTAATTGATCTATTTGAATCCTTACATGTAACTACTCCTAATTTATATATACATACAATATAAGCTTTTTTTGGGGGCATTTTTGGTGAATGGTGATGATGATTCATTGGGTTTTGTGGGTTGTGGCTTATAGTGTTTGTGAATTTATGTGTGTTCAATGCTTTTGTACAAATAAAGAGTTGCTTATCTTGGACGGTCGACTGATTAATTGGCTAGTCGACCAACTTATTAGCTAGCCGGCCGATTAATTTGGCCGGCCAATCACTTTATCCACTTTATTGATTAATGAATTATGATGGCTATGAGATCTGAGGGCTTTTATTAATGCTTTTGATGTAGTCGGTTTTGCTTGGCAAGATTGACTTCCTAATACACTACTGATGCTGATCTTAGGATTTATTTTTAAATTAATATTTTGTTTTCTAATATATGATTTTGAGTTTTTTTTACCGCGAATATTGCCCGATGATGTAATTCATTCTCATGAGATGTTGCTTAGATTTTTGTAACAAGCCATATTTTTCATAGCACCCAAGAGCCAAACTAATTTCTAGTGCAAAAAACATACAAACAATCACACCCAGCAGCGGCGGCAGCACCCTTGCAGCACACATAACAGCGGCAGCAGTCTGGTCAGCGGCACACAGGTCGGCGACACACAGCTAGGTTAGTCGGTCTCCTCTCTCTTTACTCTCTGTTCTTTCTTTTTTATTTTTATGTTTGAAATGAAATGTGTGGGTGAACGGAGATGTGGTTGTATAAAGAAATGGGGTTGCACAAAGAAATCGGGCCACTCGAGTCAGATAGATTCGAGTTACGTAGCGGGACTGGTTTGTCAAAATAGACTAATATTTTTATGTCATTTTAATATTTGTAATTTCTCTATTATTCTCTTATTTATAAATTCATATAATTATTAAGTCATTGTTATTGATTAGACACAGTAGCAAGGTAAAATTTTCTACCAACAGAATAAGTCTTCTTATATTGTGTTTGGTTAGATGATTTGAAAAATGATTTGGAAAAAAAAAAAAAAAGTGTGTAAAATTAAGTAAAATATAAGTATATTTTATTCACATTTTTTATTTTTCTTTTCAAATTTCTCTTCAAATTTTTCAACCAAACATGTATTAATAAAAGATCATTGCATAATATTATTTGAGGGGCTTTCAGATTAGATTGTGGCACCGTAGTGTGAGAATAGAATAATATTATTTTTTGAATATCTAACTGGTGGGTAGTAGTGTGACACGAGGGTAGCGTGGTTATACTGAACCATTCAACAGAATCAACACGTGGGGTGCCCAAAATCCAATCCCTCCGTCTTCTTCTCAACTCAGCCGTTGTTTGTAGCCTAGCCGTCTTGGGCTACATATTACATATATGTGTATTTTTTTTTTTTTTTAATAAGTGTATTTAGGAGTGTTTTGAGAAGTTATTAAAAAGTTAATTTTTTACTTTTTATCAAATTTTTTGAAAAACTGATAAAAAGTTGACTTTTTTTTATTTTTGATTTAATATTTTTTTAAAGTGTCAAATCACTTTAAAATGATCAAAATATTCTTACTTTTTAATTAAAAATAAGGGCAAATTACAAAGACCTCCTCGAGGTTTGGTGAAAATACAGATTCCTCCATGAAGTTTGAGAAATTACAAATTGCCTCTTGAGGGTCAAATTTTTATAACAAATGAGGAGAAATTAGGGGGGAATCTGTATGAAAATAAAAATCTTAGGGGGCAATTTGTTATGGAAATATAAACCTCAGGAGGCGGGATGTAATTTCTCATCAACTTCAGGGAGGAATCTGTATTTTCACCAAACCTCGATGGGGTGTTTGTAATTTGCTCTAAAAACAATTTTTTGAATTAATTAATTACAATGTTCCAGAGAGTAGTTTGGTAAATTTTTAAGTGGCTTTTTTGGTCTTCCCAAATGGGATCTTCAGCGTTTTGGGAAGGTTTGGCGTTTTGTTTAAGTTGGAAAAACGCAGCTTTTTGTTTAGTTGCCAAAACGGCACTTATTTGAGTCATATTAATTAATATTTTTTTTTCTATTTTTTATAAAAAATTTAAAAATACACTTGTTTTGAATATTCCAAACCAACCCAAGTAAGTTTGTTTCGTAAAATTGTAAAAATAATTAGGTGATTAAGATTGATTATTTTTTAATATAAATCCGAATATAATACAATTTGACAACACAAATATTAAATAAATTATGCTAAGATTAATCATGTATAACTCAGATACAATTCATATGACTTATGTAAAAATCTGTATCAACACTTGAATATAAACTTATCATTTTCAAATATAGTAATCATAAAATTTTAAATATTTTATTTTTAGCCATTAAA
>JAXFYN010001634.1:0-14707 GCA_036172215.1 Camellia granthamiana | reverse complement strand
TATCTATCTGGGCTGCGTGTTCACTAAATTTGTTATTTGGGCTGCGTGTTCAAATTTCAGAAAATCAGAGTCAGGGCTGCGGTTTCTGTTCTCTATTTATGTGGGCTGCGTGTTCACTTCTATCTAGACTGCGTGTTCAAATTTCAGAAAATCAGAGTCAGGGCTGCGGTTTCTGTTCTCTATCTATGTGGGCTGCGTGTTCACTATCTATCTGGGCTGCGTGTTCAGTGAATTTGTTATTTGGGCTGCGTGTTCAAATTTCAGAAAATTAGAGTCAGGGTTGCGGTTTCTGTTCTCTATCTATGTGGGCTGCGTGTTCACTATCTATCTGGGCTGCGTGTTCAGTGAATTTGTTATTTGGGCTGCGTGTTCAAATTTCAGAAAATCAGAGTCAGGGCTGCGGTTTCTGTTCTCTACCTATGTGGGCTGCGTGTTCACTATCTATCTGGGCTGCGTGTTCAGTAAATTTGTTATTTGGGCTGCGTGTTCAAATTTCAGAAAATCAGAGTCAGGGTTGCGGTTTCTGTTCTCTATTTATGTGGGCTGCGTGTTCACTTCTATCTAGGCTGCGTGTTCAAATTTCAAAAAATCAGTGGGCTGCGTGTTCACTCCAATTCGGGCTCTGTGTCCAACTCTAAATTAGTGTGTGCCGAGTGTTCACCCAAACAATGGACTGTGTGTTCAACATTCAAGGATGGGCTGTGCGTTCATTTCAAAATTCAAGTATTGGACCGTGAGTTCAATTTTCAATCAGTCGATGAGCCGTGTGTTTAGCAATTCAAGTGTTTAAGTCACATATTCAGAATGCAAACAAAGCACTATGTCGTAAGCTAAAACTGTGTATACAAGCATGGCAAAGGCACGGAATAAGAGAAAATGCAGGAAATAAAGTAAAATACCTCTCGCGCATCGTGAGAGAGATGCTGTTCCGGCTCTCGCAAAAGTAAATCCCCGGGTGCCCGGTCATTGAACCCAGTGAAACGACGAAAAACGGCCCGCGGAAGCATATGTACTGGTGGGGCGTATCTCCCGGGAATGAAAGGGCGGACTCTCGGGGGCAGTGTCATAAAATCAAAGTCATCCCCGGCACCTGGAGGGCCTCCACCGTGAGGAAAATCACCCGCCATTTCAAGAAATCTGCAAAAGGAAAAAAAATGAGCAAAATGAGCCAAAATTGGAAAAAGTCAACAAAAGTCAACTCTCGGGACATGGAAAAGTCAACAAAAGTCAACTCCCGAGAAAATCTTCCAAATATTGAGACAAACTTACCTCAAGTGGTGAAAATGGGAAAAGAAGCCCCGAAACCAAAATTTAATCGGTTCAAAGTGCTTAAAACTGAAAGATTTCGCGAAAACAACTTGCGTGGAAGGCCGAAAAGCGCGTATAAAGTGCAGATCTGAAGGAAAAAAATGGTTTGGGGAGCAAGGGAAGGAGTTTTCACAGCTGTGGGAATGATTTCGGAGTGAATGGGTGAGGATATATATAGAAATGAGAAAAATGACCAAAATGCCCCTGCTTTTGGGCAGGTGGCCGGCCGGCCACCTTTTCTGGCTGGCCGGCCATTTGCTTTTTTGTCCCTAGCCGGTGGCCTCCCCAAGGGCAACCACCTGGCCGGTGGTGTTCCCCACTGCCTCCCCTAGGTCCCTGCAAATTTTGAGGAAGATCGGAGTTCCCGGGACCTGAAAAAGTTCGAAAAAAGTGCACTTTCTGGCGCGAAATTGCTCCGCCGGAAATTCAGCTGCAATTTCTGACATGTGTCTCATCATTACTCATCAAAATCAAGGTGTATCCTTTTTGAACATGTTGTAACCTCTCCGGGAGGTGAATCAGAGGCCGCGATCGAGTTGCCTTCGCCGAAATGCGCGTTTCTTTACTCGTTGTTTTGTAACAAACGGGCACCCTGATTCGTGCTCATTTTGCATTGTTTTGCATGTAACTTGCATTCTTATGAACATTTTGCATTGTCGTGCATGATTTCTTGGTGTACCATACCTCTGTGTTTGAGCGTGCGTTGTCACGCGTGTTCCTTTCTCGCATTGCGATGCATTCACTCACCGACACTGCGTGTGTCAAACTTTCGGAACCACAGGAATCACATTGAATATATGTTGTTAGCATATTGTTCTTGTTGAATTTCTCTCTTTTGCAGGCACGATATTGTATGTACGGTTCATTTGAGGCTGGTGCGACCAGACGAATCGCGCAGGTATTGTATCTTCTCCGTGTGAGACGTGGCGAGAATCGAAAATTCTCCGTATTCCTAACTGCATGAAATGTAGTTGTTGCTTTGCATTCTTGCTTAAAACTGTTGCATCTATTTGCGAATACTTGCCTCATTACAGCTTGCTGCATTTGCATGATCATCTGGCTATGTGCATATCGCTTTGCATTTTGCCCTCTTTGCCTGAGGGCACGCCTGCGGGCACATTTTTCTGTTCATTTTGTATGATTGTCTAAGTCTTCGGCGTTGTCAAAAATGGGTCGTCTCTGGGCTTTGACATTCACTCCCGTCATTTCTTGACTTCCGAGTTCTGTCAAAGAGGGGCAACTGTAGACACCCAATTTTTGACCGACCTTAAGACTCAGACGTCACCGATTGAGCGCTCGGTGATGTTGCATATCGTGCTCGTTCAGAAGTCTCAGAGTCGCGGCCGTGCGCCCTGCTTCCGGACTTCCGAACCCTCTTCTGTGCCTTGCCTCGGTTTGCGAACCAGACTAGGTTTTCTCTGTTTTCTTTCCTGAGGGGGGGGGGAGAGGTCCCGTAGACCATCTCTCAATGGCCGTAGGCTACATTTCGTGCCCGTAGGCCATTCTGCCTATTTCGGAGCCCGGTTCTCGGTTTTCGGAACCGTCAGGCCGTGTGCCTCGGTTCGGGACCGTCTAACCATCTCCGATTCCTCCGGTTTTTGGCATACATCCTATTTACTCCCTTTCAAGGGACACTGGGGTCTTAGATACCCACTTCGTGGCCAAACACCACTTTCGGTGCTTAACGGCCGGTTTTCGGGACCCCGAACTGCGTGTTCTGGTCCCCGAGCATTCATTTTGCATCGGTTTTCGCTCATTTTTGGCAAGTACCTCTGTTTTATCACCAGGAAGGTCACTGGAGGATGGGAGGACAGTAATTGTCTCAAACAACTAGTTATATCCTTCCGAAGCCCTCCGACGCCCGTTTTTCTCACTTCCGGGCTAATGTTGAACACCCTAGGGCCATTTTCTTCAAACCAAAACCACATATTTGTGATGAGGAGACATGGGAGGACCCTAAAAACATATGGCCGGCCAGTAAGTCCAATTGACCCTTTTGAACCCCTCTTTTAAGTGGCTTGTTGTCTCTCTTGGTTCAGAGTTGCCAGATTCCAACCATAGGGCCTTGTTGTACACACATGGGAGGACACTAACCTTTGGTGGCCGGCCAGTAATTCTTTGTGACCTTTTTGACCCCTAGCCGGCCGGCCATGGGGGGTGGCCGGTCGGCCACCTGCAGCAAAAGGGCATGGCCGGCCTGCTTCCTCTCTTTGAGTTCATTCCAGCTGTATCTTGGTTTTCCCCCAAAAAAATATCTATCCGGGGGAACCCTTTGGAGGGAAATAAGACCTCATTTCCCTCCACTCTTGCAAGGATTCCTCTCTCCCTCTCTTGCACATTTTGGTGTCCTCCCAACTCAAGAAGAAAAAGTCCAAGAGCTTGCTTGAGCATATCTCTCCATATCTCTCTCAAATCTTCAAGTTTAGGTCTCATTTCTTCTTCATCTTCAAGCTCTAATCTCACCACTCCATTCCAGCAGCAAGGGGAAGGATTCCAGCAGCTTAAAGTCACCAAATCTGGTCCAAGATGTAGCAAAAGTGTTGGTCTTCAAGGGTAAGTAGACTTTCCCTCTTTTGCAGCATTTTCTTGCTTCATTTCTTAGCCCCATTTTCTTGTGCTTTTGAGCTCCAGCCCTAACTGAAAGGGGCCTTCTTTTGAGCTATTCTACATGTTTGTTTAAGGGCTCAACCCTGTTTGAGCCCTCTATGATGTACTTGCTTCAATATCATTGTTTATGCCAATATCTTGCATGCTTTGTTTAGCTTATGAGTGATCTGTTTTCGAACATGCAATAAACTGTGAGTGGGCCTATTTTGAGTACCTCTTCAACATTGAAGAAGGGCTCAACCTTGTTTGGCCCCTCTATCTTGCACTTGCTTCACAATTCCTCCAATTTACCGTAAATTTGCATTGAATATTTGGCCTAGATGTGATCTGTTTTGGAGCATTTCATGAACTGATATTGTACTTATTTTGAGCCCCTCTTCAACATTGAAGAAGGGCTCAACACTGTTTTCATGCTCCATGTGTCACTTGCTTTGAATCCTTGATTTGCCCTTGTTTTTGCATGCTTTGCTAGCTCATTTTGCTTCAGTTTTTGGATCTTGATCAGAACTGAAAGTAGTCTTAAAATGACCCACTCTTCATGTTTTGTCAAGGGTCTTAGGCTGTTTGGCGAATGCTTGATATACTTCTCTTTATAGCCCTCTTTTGGCCCATATTTTGCATGCTATGCTTGCCATATTTGTATACTGTTTTGGGGGTTACCATAAGCTGCAAATGTTCATATTTTTTGTCCCTCTTCAGTATTGTAGAACTGCATTTTTCAGTTTGAGCATTGCATATACCACTTGCTTCATTATTCCCCATTTTTGCATGCTGTTTTTCCCCCATCTATGATTGTTGTTTGGCCATAATTTGTACTGGAAAAATGCTAGTTTAGGGACTTCCTAGCATCTGTCTTTACACTTCATGTCCATATTCTGCATGTTTGACATAGCTGCAAGTCATTTCGGGTGCTTAACATTGCATTTCGGGCAACATGTGTAATTTTCTTATAATTCGGGGGCTGTTTTGCATCATTTTGGCTGCTGAAATTTGCATGTTCCATATTCCATATGCCTTGTCTTATTTCGCATGTCATTCTGTGTTTCTCGGTTTGCGTGCCCACGGGCACGCATTTCGAGGTATCTCATTTTTCACCTGACGGCATCCTATGTGCGTGCGGCTGAGGCTCTCTCATGTTGGTATAAGCCCATCATTGCATTTCGTATGTCATTCCATGCCTTCGGGCCATTTCTCGGTTTGCGTGTCCACGGGCACGCATTTCGAGACATCTCATTTTTCACCTGACGGCATCCTATGTGAGTGCGGCTGAGGCTCTCTCATGTTGGTATAAGCCCATCATTGCATTTCGTATGTCATTCCATGCCTTCGGGCCATTTCTCGGTTTGCGTGTCTACGGGCACGCATTTCGAGACATCTCATTTTTCACCTGACGGCATCCTATGTGAGTATGGCTGAGGCTCTCTCATGTTGGTGTAAGCCCTCATTGCATTTCGTATGTCATTCCATGCCTTCAGGCCATTTCTCGGTTTGCGTGTCCACGGGCACGCATTTCGAGACATCTCATTTTTCACATGCCGGCATCTTATGTGAGTGCGGCTGAGGCCCTCTCATGTTGGTATAAGCCCATCATTGCATTTCGCATGCCATTTCGCATTTCTCGATTTGCGTGCCCACGGGCACGCATTTCGAGACATCTCATTTTAGTCTCATTGTATATCATATTGTATGCCATTTCATGCCTTAGGATCATTGCCTCGGTTTGCGTGCCCGCGCGCACGCATTTCGAGACATTTCATTTTCATAGCATTGTGTATGTTAGGATTGCATATTAGCTGCATTTCATGCATATCATGCATATTGCATCGTGTTCGGGATAGGAGTTAGCCCGGGCACATGAAACGAGGCGCGTTTCGCACTCCGAGTGGCGGAGCGTGTCTCAATTCCCCAGTCACCGACACTCCGGATCATCCATGATGGAGTTAGGTTTTGTTGTAGTGTTCATGTGCATTCATCCTATATTAAGTTGTGCAATTCGGCTCCTCGGCCATCATGCATCGAGATGCGTGATTGGTGGCACGAGGATCGAGGCATGCATATATTTGTGAAATACATTGCTATGCCCCTTTCCTGCTCTCTATTGCAGCAAAACGAAGAATCAGCAACTTTCCGAGGCTTGGCACGCATTTCGAGAAACAGTGCAAACAGAGGCTAATTGGGGCATCCCAGTGGATTTCCGCGCAAAGCAGCCCAACATGCATCATTTCATTATCCGGAGCGGAGTCAAGGCAGTCCCTGGCTTGCATGCCAGTTTACAGTTTTCCTTAGTTAATTTGTTAATTAATTAGGAATCTGTATTATTTCGGACTGTATTATTCTTTCATTTTGGACTGTATTATTTATTCGGACCCTCCGAGCGAGGGCATAATTGTAATAAGTGTGGGTGAGTGTGATGTATGTCTTCCAACCCCACGTCTTTCTTCCCTTTTATTTATCCGCTTATGATGGTTAGATATAGGGCATATTTCAATTAGCATACAGTATGACATCATGTTTGCATCATTCATCTGTTTTGCACGCACCGGGCTCGGCGCATCATACAAACTGCATTGTATTTCAATTCCAAATTGAATACGTGTTAGTTGTAACATTTCACATGCCATGTTTAGAATAGCCGAGCCTGCTATAGTTGCATTTTTGCATGTGTTGCATTAGGCATTTCTGTATAGTTAGGATCATGCATGATTTCTAATCGGTTTCTGTTTTGGCTTGGAGTACTCGGTGAGCTTTATGCTTTAGCATCCTTGCATGCGTGTGAGTGTTGCCATGATAGCATGCTTACCATGAGGCTATCTGGTTATGTGATATAACTGCCTTGAGTGCCTGTGGGTGGAGGTTGAGTTACCTGAATTGGGACAATTCGTTGACTGTTTGTTTTAAGCCCACTAGATAGTGGCAACACCATGTTTTCTGAGCCCACCTGAGGGTGGCAAAATCTGCATTTTAAGCCTACCTGCGGGTAGCAAACCATTTTCAAATCAACAAACATGAAATGTTTTGTTCCAATTCAGGCGACTCAGTCTATACTTGTATGTTGTGCGCATCACATAGTAACCTAGGCTAATAACCGGAATAAGAACACACAATGTTTTCAAACACAGATATCATGGTTAGTAGAGGCCGGTCTTTGACCGGGCGAGCGGGGGTGCTCACGAAGTGACCTTCCCCAATCGTACCCAAGTTCCCGAGCCGAGGCAACTTTGGTGATGACGGATACGTGGCCTTTGGCACCGAGTCAGGATTTCCTAAATTTCCCATTAAAAAACATTTAGGTGGCGACTCTGTATCTGGCAAAAGCAGTCTATGTTTGGCACTTCTTTCAACAAAATCTGTTTTCAAAACGATTTGCCGGATTTGGACTCTTTGGTTCAAGATTAAGAACCGTGACATTTGAGTCATTCGAACTGTAGTGACCCAATATCGAACCAGAACGGGGGGGACTCGCGCTCCTTCCCCGGGATGCGTTCGGGGGACGTCTACACACACATATCCAACACAAACCCAACCTAGACTTCTACTCATACATTCTGCTCTTTTGCCTATTTGTTTACTTAGGTAGTGAAGAGTCTCTCGGCTAATCCCCAACCTCTCTTTCATTCCTTTGTGAGTGTATTTCAAGTCTAGAGGCATTCAACAATCGCTGGAATGCCGTTGCATTCTGGTGGTGCGATTTTTGCCCACCACAAGTTCTTATTAAGAACTTTTTTTTTTAATTTTTTTTTTTGAGTTTATTTATTTATTTATTTTGTTTGAGTTATTGCTTTTTAAAAATTTCACAAAGTTTTAGGACTTAAAAAAAATCAGAAAGGAAATTAAGTAAAAAGTGAATTTTTTCTATCTTATTTTTAGTCTTTTGTTTTTTAAATTTAAATTTAATTTTTAGATTTGTCTGCACAAGATGTATTAAAAAATTAAAATTTTTTGACATATGTTTTTTTAAAAATATTATTAAAAAGGAGAGAATAAATTATCTTCAATTGTGAATTCAATTGTATCAAACAGTTAAGTTTTCTTACCGATCAAAATTAATAAAATGCCTTGACCCATTATTTTACCACTTGATCACAAAATCTAGGGATGTGTTTGGTATAACTTTCAAATTATAATTCCACCACTACATTCCAATGCTATATTTGGTGAAGTTGTCAAAAATTAATTCCAACGCCACATTTGAAAACACATTCCGATGCATGTTTGGCGTGTGTGAGTTTTTGATTTTTAAATTTGCATTTTGGGTCATCCCCCCGGATATCTCCCTAAATGTTCGGCCAGTTGACTGGAATAGTACATTTTTTTTTGCAATTGCCAATCATCACCTGTTATTTGGAAAAAAAAAATTATATTTCTTTTTGATATTTTTTAAATATAGAAATTATTTTTTTTAGATGAAAATGACAAATTATTTTTTTGAATTAAATTTTAAAAAGAGTTTGATTATGAATTTTGAATAGAGTTTTAGTTGTGTGTTTGGTTATGAATTATAAGTTTTTGAATTGAGTCAAAATTCTTTTTCAAATTCATAATTAAACAACTTTTCTCATTTCATATGTCATATCAAAAACTCAAAATTCAATTCAAAATTCATAACCACACAAATTTTTTCTTTTGCAAATCATAATTCAAAAACTGAAAATGCAATTCTATTACTCCCTCCGTCCCAAAATATTAGTCCCTTATTCTATTTTTCATTGTCCCAAAATATTAGTCCCTCTTCAAAAATCAAGTACAAAAATAATATAAATTTCCTATTTTGTCCTTCTTTTAAATTAATAAATAATATAAAAAGTACAATTATGACATTGATATTTCTAAAAAATATACTATCAAAAGGGTAATTTTGAAAAATCAACTTTTTAAAAATGTAATAATTATACTACCAAAAAAAAGTTAGATTCCCTAAAAGAGACCATTATTTTGGAACAGAAGAAGTATCAAATTATAATTTTAAAATGTTACCAACCACTACCTAGGTTTTTCTTGCAAGGCACTCCAAGTCGAGAGGCTCTCATTATATATTAACCCAACGCAACCCAAATTCAGTCTAGGGTTCGTCTCTCTAATCCGTACTGGTGTATTAATTTGTAACAGAGAACATGGAAACAAAGGATGGTGAAGAAGATCGGATCAGCCAGTTATCAAACACTCTTCTCATTCACATTCTCTCTTTCCTCGAAACCAGGTATTCCGTAAGAACATCCATTCTATCAACAAGATGGAAAAATCTGTGGGCTTGTGTTCCCAATCTCACCTTCCACTTACACTCACCACCTTCCTATGGATTTTCCAACTTCATCGACCGAGTACTCCTCCTCCATGACTTGCCTCAAATTCACACCTTCACTTTCACTTGTAATTCTATCTTCGATATCAAACCCAACCGTCTCAACTCTTGGATCTCTTTTGCGATTAAACGTCGTGTTCATCATCTTTATATCGATTTCATGCACGGCTTGTTTTTTCAGCCTCTTAATTTTCCTCTTAGCCTCTTCACTTGCGAATCGCTTGTTGATTTGACGCTAGGGTTTAATACTTGTATTGTTTCTAATCTCCCGGACTCCATTTGCTTTCCGAATCTCAAATCGCTTAAAATTTGGGTTGCCGATCCTGATGATAGCTTGACGGAGAACCTCTTTCGTAGCTGCCCAGTGCTTGAAGTTCTATTTTTACGAGCACGCTTGGAATTGGATAAGGACGAGGACGAGGAAGTGATTTTTAATATATGCACACAATCTCTCAGAGTTTTGAGATTGTATTTGGAGGCTGATTCGTATGATGAGCGTTGTTGCTTTGGGCATGAGGTTGTGATTGATGCTCTGGCACTCGATGATCTTCTTCTTGATGATAATTTTATGGCTTGCTATTCAATAAACAATGTATCTTCTTCATTGGCAATAGTCCATGTTGATGTTGGGTTGTTCTTTTGGCCGAGAATTGCTGAATGTGATTGCCATAATCGGGTTCTGGAGCTTCTTGGAGGAATCTCAAATGTTAGGTCCCTCTATTTGTCTTCCACCACTCTCCGCGTAAGTTCATTCTTTTTTCTTGATAAATTTTGCCGATTTATTTACAAAATTGTTGATTGCAGTGACATCTTTAAAAATATAATTATGTTGATGAACTTTTTAGTTTAAATTGACAAAATCGAAACTTAGAATCATTCTGTTTAAATTTTTTTTTTTTGGTTTGTAAAGTGGTATACATTTTTGTTAGTTGTGCTACTTCTACATAATTTTTCATAAAATTTATTAGTACATGTAATAATTTCCATTGGTTGTGAAGGTTCTTGGCTATGCTGAAGATAATGATCAACTTACTCTTGGTAATTTGACTCGTTTGGAATTGGGTGTTGTTTATTTGTCAAAGCTATTGCTGGACTTACTTGCAAAGATGCCTAATCTAGAATCTTTAAAGCTAATAATGGTGAGATTAAATGTAATTTTCAGTGCAATGTAAAATTATTTAGTTCAATTCTTATTTTTGAAATTGTTTTTTCAATCTTTGTCTAGGATCATCAAGCAGTTTATCGCAACTGTTATCATGAGGAAGAAGAAGAGTTCTATGAGATTCAATGGCCTCCATGTTTGCTATCACACTTGAAAGTAATTCAAGTAGATAACTTTGAAGGATTGGAAAGTGATTTGTTATTGGTTGAATATTTTCTTAAGAATGCAAAGGTATTGAATAAGATGGTCGTTAAGAATCAAAATTTAGTTTCTGTCAAGGTGGAAGTGTTAAAGAGACTACTAATGTTCCCTCGGGGTTCTAAGACATGTGAAATTGAAGCCGGAGATTTAATTGCCAATCTTCAAGAAATTAAAAAATTCACACAACATAATGTGTTAGATGTCACAACTAAGTACAAGCATGAAGCTAACAAGAAGAGCCGTTTCGAGGAATTTGAGGTCGATGATTTTGTTTGGGCTGTCCTCACCAAAGATAAGTTCTCAACAAGCAAGCACAACAAGTTGGCAGCTCGAAAAATTGGACCATTACAGGTTGTGGAGAGAATCCACCAAAATGCCTATAGGTTGAAGCTTCCTAGTCACATCCGTACTTCCAATGTGTTTGATGTCGAACATCTCATTCCATACTACGAAGACAGTTTTGATGAAGAGCATGCAAATTCAAGGGTAGATTCTCTCAGCCGTGGGGATAATGATGCAGTATGTATAGCAGAGAAGTACATGACGACCCGAGACCATCGAAAAGCCCATTAAGGCGCAATGGACCTGTCTGTTGAGTTTGTTCTGGCTCTAAGTTGAAGAAAAATAAAAGATATATTTTCCAAAAAGCTCTCAACAAGATCTACAAAATCGATGACAAATGCCACCGACCTAGTCAAATCAATGTTGGATTAGGAGGAACAAGTGGACTTAAGGGGGATGCATTTGTGCCTCACCGTTTAATGTCACACCTAAAAGTAATTGAAGTAGATGGCTTCGAAGGAGTGGAACATGAAGTGCAATTGATTGAATATTTTCAATAAGATGGAACTTTGGCATCGGAATTGAACTTCCACCGAGGTGAAAATATTAAAGAGACTACTAATGTTCTCCAGTGGTTCTGAGACATGTTAAATTGAGTATTTGGTAACCTGGAATTCCTTGGAATTGTTCCATGAAATTCCCTATCCATTAATTTAAAATTAAATTTTATAACGTGAAAGCAGTTGTGTTGAAGGATTGGATCTTCTAATTTAGATCACAATTATTTTAAATGAGTAATTAAAGCGGCTGGACATGGATGATAGAAAACTATGATATCTGCCACACCTCAAGAACGAATGATATAGAAGCGAAATTTGCTTGTGAATGCTCTCCCATTCTATTGCAGGTTTTCTGTCATTTTTGTGCTGCAATTGTGCTTGTGTTGTAGGTTGGGTTTTTCTATTTATTACCTTTCCTTTTAAATTTTTCTTCTGCAACTTCACATACCCTGGCTGTATGGGGCTCCTATGGGGTTCCATATTAGTGATTGTTTAGGTAGGTTTAGTTGTAGTTACAATTTGACAATTTTTTTTATTTTTATTTTTCTGGGATTCTGAGACGTGCATTTGAATAACCTGATTAATGCAGTTTGAATAACTCAAATTGCTCACCATTGAAGTTTCACCCATAACGTTGGGTTATGCAATTTTTGGTCTGTGTTGAACTCAACAATGTTCTACTCCATTCAGCCAATGGATTAGATATTCTAATGATGTGTTCTATTTCCACAAGTATTGTCACAAGAACTATGGAATGATATAGAAGCGAAGTTTGCTTGTGAATGCTCTCCCATTCTATTGCGATGTTTTCTGCCATTTTTGTGCTGCAATTGTGCTTCTGTTGTAGGTTGTGTTTTACTATTTATTAGCTTTTCCTTTTAAAATTATTCTAGTGCAACTTCATATACCCTGCCTAGTATGGGTTTCCATATTAGTGATGGTTTAGTTGTAGTTACAATTTCACATTTTTTTTTTTTTTTATAAATTTTTGTGGGATTGTGAGACATGTGAAATTGAATAACCTGACTTAGGCTTCGTTGGGGAACTCTCATTTTTAGCTAAAAAGTCAAAAAGTTACTAAATTAGTCAAAAAGCCAACAACTCATACTAAAAAGTCAAAGATTCTCTTTTCTCTCTACTTTTTGCACATCTTTCTGTAAAAAGCCAAAAAGTCATCCCAAATATACTAGTTTTTTTTAGCTCATATTTTAGCCAAATAGTCAAAAAACTACTAAATTAGCCTATTCCCAAATGAGGCCTTATGCAGTTTGAACAGCTCAAATTGCTCACCATTGAAGTTTCTCTTAGACACCCATAACATTGGGTTATGCAATTTTAGTCTGTGTTGAACTCACAGTGTTCTACTCCATTCAGCCAATGGGTTAGATATTCTAATGATGTCTAGGAAGTACGGATACAAGATACGGGCATGATATGATATGGATACAGTGATACAGAAAAATTTGAAAAGTTAGGATACGGGTATGGTAGGGATATGTTCGTAAAACATATTATTTTTATAATTTTTAGTAATAATGTAGTTATCTTTTGGCATGAACATAAAAAAAATAAAAAATAAAATAAACAGCAATTCAATTAAATTTCATCAATTCCAACAATATAGGATCACCCATAACAATCATAATGCAATTCAAATTAAGGGGGAAAAAAATTTACCCTTTCAATGATAAAAAATAATAGATATTGACTTTTGAGGAAATAAAAGTGGGTACTAGTAGCTTAGCTTAGTTGCAAAAAAAAAAAAAAAAAAAAAAAAAAAAAAAAAAAAAAAAAAAATTCAAAAAGGTTAGTACAGTGAAATGGGGAGAGAGAGAGAGAGAGTGTGTGTGTGTGAGATCGAGCGAGAGAGAGGGACTGAGATCGAGTGACAGAAAAGTGAGAGAGTGCGAGCGAATGAGCAAGAGAGAGAGAAAGAGAGAGCAAGAGAGCAAGAGAGCGAGAGTGAGAGTTAGAACGAGAGAGACCGAACCTTGATCGACGATGACGACTCAGAGTTGCTGCTATTCACGAATCGCGATAGATACAATGACAGAGTTGTTGCTGCTGTTTGCGATAGTGGCTAGGGTTTGTTTTATTATTATTATTATATTTATTTATTTATTTTTTGTTTTATTTTAGATAGCTTTTGTTATTTTACTCTTTGACCCCATTACAAGTTTTTAAATTATTTTTTTTGCCCTGCTGTATCCTGAAAGTATCCCAAGCGTATTCTTGAAGTATCCTCGAGTATCCGAAACATATTCAAAATTTTAAAAATAAAAAAATAAATAAAATTGGCATACTTCTTTGCCGTCTGATACGTATCCTGCCGTATTGGACGTGTATCTATATCCAATACATATTAGATATGCGTACGGGAGCCATTTCAAAGTATCTATGCTTCACAGAATGATGAGTTCTATTTCCACAAGTATTGTTGCAAGAACTATGGAATTTCTTGGAACTGTTGCATGAAATTCTCTATGCATTAATTTTTTTTTGATTAGCAAAAAAGAAGAAGCTTTATTGATGAACAAACATACAGAGTATGATAACATACATCAATAAAGAGGAGGGTGCAAAAAGTATCACAGTGAAACATTTAGATCCCAACTAGGTTGGCACTTAGATGAACACCAAATCATCTGCAAGCACAAACTCCAAGCTCCAAGTTGGTGAGAACCCAACATGCAGAGCAAAAAACAAAAAAACGAAACAAACAAAACAGATCAATCCACTTAGGGACAGAGCAGAACAGATCAGATGCGGCATTAGTAGTAGATCAGCAAGACAGAGTGTAACAAGCCCGCGAGGGACCTCGCTGCAGTTCGGACTCGATTTTGTTGCGGTTCCAAATCTCGAACCAAAGAGTCTAAATCCGGCAAATCGTTTTGAGAAAAACAGATTTTTTGAAAGAAGTGCCAAACATGGACTGCTTTGCCAGATAACAGAGTCGCCACCTAAATATTTTAAAATGGGAAATTTAGGAAACCCTGACTCGGTGCCGAAAGGCCACGTGTCCGTCATCACCAAAGTTGGCTCGGGAACTTGGGTACGATTGGGGAAGGTCACATCGTAAGCACCCCCGCTCGCTCCGGTCAAAGACCGGCCTCTACTAACCATGATATCTGTTTTTGAAAACATTGCGAGTTCTTATTCCGATTATTAGCCTAGGTTACTATGTGATGCTCGCAGCAAACAAGTATAGATTGGGCCGTCTGAATTGGAACAAAACATTTCATGTTTGTTTGCTTGAAAATGGTTTGATACCCGCAGGTAGGCTTAAAA
>JAXFYN010001633.1:0-14819 GCA_036172215.1 Camellia granthamiana | reverse complement strand
TAAATTTTCATAAATTTTAGAGTATCTGATATCTCAAGTCACGTATTATTTTTTTTTACAAAATTAAAATTATATTATTTCTTGCACAGCGTTATAATATAATATAATATAATTGTAAGGATAAATACAAAAAATATTTTTCTAATATTTTGTTTAGTTTTTTTTATAAGAACATTTGAGTTAAAGTAATAAAATTTGTCAAATTAATATCTTTATTGTTTTATTCATGTTCTCTATAACTATATAAAAAGTAAGGGTTAACAAGAAAATATAATTTGGTTCCAAAAAAAAAAAAAAAGAGAGAGAATATAACTGTACGGCGAGCAAATATTCAAGCAAGCCTGTACTCCTTTCTTCCAAGCTCCGTTTCTGTCCGATCACCTGCGAGCACAACGGCGGTGAGCTACCCGGCGGTGTGTGGCCGGAAAACCCCTCTGACGATCAAGTTAGCACACACCATGGGATAGAGAGAGAAAGAGGAGAGAGTGTTTGAGTGTAAGGGTTTCTTACAAAAATGTTCGTCCCCATGTATGGGGGGCGCAGACATGCCTATGTACCCTCTACGCCCCATATCCGCTCCCAGTCACCTCCTGACACGTGGCTCCGCTATCCCCGTCTGTCAGCGTAAACCTTGCTGAACATCACCTAATCTCAACTGCCTGCCTTCTCAGCTGGAGCTCGGCAGCCGAGCTGCTCCATCCACGGTCGTGCTGTGCTTCATACCCAAGCACTTCACTTGGCTAAGCCCAAGGAGAACCGGGCTAGGCGGCATCTCGGCAAAGCCGAGCTAGGGGCATCTCTTGCGGTCGGCCTTCCTACCGATCAAATGATTACCTCGGCTGACCACGCCTTTCCGGGCGTCGGTCACTCTGCTTGACTGGCTCCCCCATCGCCTGATCAAGCAGCTCGGTCCAACCGAGCACTGCCTTGCCGGGCAGCTTCTGTACGGTCTGGGGCGGCACATACTCGGCCCAGCACCTGCTCGGCCCAGGTCCTGGCAGCCCATCTCCGGGCAGATCGCAGGTCATCTCGGTCCGATGCACCATTAGGCTCTCAACCTGCTCGGGCCGTTACCTCGGCCCCAATTCCAGATCATAAATCTCCCCTCTCAATTGCCTCTTAATTCCGTCCGCTGAAGCGTGACTGGGATTACCTATTCTGACCGGGGATAACGCCTCCTCGGTCCACAGTTTATTTATTGTCAACCGGGCTAGTTGGCATGCCTGCTTTCAGACTAGCCCGGTCTCTTCCCCGGTCAATGCCCCATTCCGTCCTTGCTGTCTCTTCGTTTTGCTCGGCTGACGCCTCACCTGTCCCCCCGTCTCTTCAACTCTGATGCTACCATTAATGGTGACAGGTGGCGCCCTCCCATTGGGCCTCGAGCAGCCAACCAGCCGTCGCAAGAAATTCAAAATTTTGGCGGTTCCCTCGCCTATATACGTGCCCCTTCCTCCTTCGATTCACTTCTACTACCATTCTTCACTCCAAGCATTCCAGAGCTGTTGCCTTCCTTTCTCTTGCCATTGTTGAACTCTCGATCGAGAGGAGTATACACTGCCCTACATTGGTAAGGCCTTCAACCCCTCTTCTATTGTTATTTTCTTTCATATTTCACACATTAGGGCAGAAAAACATAGCTTTTAGGATTTGGGCATCAAAAACCATCCTAAACCTTCAAACGTTCATGGTGTTCTTCATTTTTCCTCAAGAACACCGAAGAACTGGGGCGGACCGGGCTCCTGGTCTTCATTTGATCCAAAAAACCTTTACTACCGAGCAAATAACATGTTTGCCACAAACCCAGCAAAACCGAGATAGCAAAAAGGACCTGGTCATTCAACCGGGCTAATATCTAGTCCGCTTGGGCGACCGAGCTCCTTGATAAGCTTAGACAACCGAGGTGGTTTGGCACTCTTTATGACCGAGCTAAAGTCAAGCTCACTTTGCGCGACCGCGCTCACACTCACACTTTCCATCCTTTTCCTGCAGAGTCCAAGAGGACCTTTGACCACATCTGAGGCTCTCAAGACCGAGCAACATCCAATAAGCACAGTGCCAATCCCCTCAGCCGAGATACACTAGCTCGCCCACATGGGGAAATTCCGCTTCCTAGTGGACACTCCAGCCGCGCTAGATGCGTTTAGACAGGAGTACGGCATCCCGGCCGACGTCCATCTAGAGCTGGCGGAAGAGAAGACAACACCCTGGGGCAGACTTGACCAATGCCCCTTCACCATGCTGTCAATAGTAGAAGGAGGCCTCCGCTTCCCAATCAATCCTCTGATGACCGAGTTCCTGCGCCGGACCGGGCTAGCGCCAACCCAAGTATCCACCAACACCTACCGAATAATAAACGGCGTGCACGAACAAAACAACCGGCTAGGCATAAGCCTAGGTTTAGCCGAGATCCTTCGCCAATACATATTAGGCCACACCGGCGACGGTCTCGCCTATTATCTTAAGATTAGACCGGGCAGAGAGAAAATCGTGACCGGCACTCCAGACAAGGATCTTCACGATGATGATTTCTTCTGGGTGTCAGGCAATTACGAGACAGCCGCGGTACCAGGCTGGATGATAAGCAAAAATTTTGGCAGCACATGTAAGCCGCGCAAATTAGCTCGGTCGATTTACTTTCTTCATGTTTCTGTACTTAAATCATTTTCTCTGGTATCTTTTGCAGCAATCCAAGCCTTGCAAGCCAACTATCACTTTCCCAACGTTGAAGCAATCAGGACCGCGCTTCGTTACCGCGACCGAGATTGCAACCAACTGCTCGGCTACACTCCCACTTACAGATACTCCGCTCCCCGCCAGAGTAAAGTCACAAACTTCCTTCGCGCTCCATCACCTCCAGCAGACCCAACCTTGCCAGACGTCCCCCTTATCTGCTTGACAGAGGAGCAAGAGATGGCCAAACGAAGCAGAATCAAGAACCTGCTCACCGCCACTTCAGCCGAGATACCGAGCGTGGTCATCCGCTCTCCAGCCACCGGACAAGCAAGCGACGCCGTGATCGCTCTTTCTTCCCCAGCAGCCGGGCAATCCAGCAAGCAACCAACTCAACGCCGGGCTAGCAAAAGAGCCCACGCGGATCCATCCGCCGAGCTGGTGGCTGAGCTCACTACCGAGCAACCATCTGAAACAGCTGACCCAGTACCGGCATGGCGTCCTCAATTGAAACACCGGGGAAAGGACATCCCGGCGACGGCGTCGATCAAGGGTGACAAAGAGCACTTGCTCGCCTTTGATCTTTCCAAGGCGCTGCCACTACCGAGCGACGTGGTCGGCAGCGACCACGTTCCTGACACTCGGTTTGATAAAGTCATCCGTCAAGTCCATGGCCAGGGTAAGTCTCAATTTGCCACTGAAATTTTCGCTAAGTGTTTGTCCGGTTCCTTCGCTAATCAAATTAGCTTTTTGCAGGCCATTCAAAAACAACACCTGGTTATGGAGCGCATACACCGGCTACGGCAGAAGGCGGCCGACACAGCCAGCCAGGTGCAAAGCCTCCAGACCGAGCTTGGCCGAGCAAAGTCCTCGCTCGAAGCTGCCAACTCTAACAACAACAGACTGCTCGGCCAACTTGATGCGGCCGAGAAAAAGAAATACGAGCTCCAGGCCGAGCTCGATGCACTTAAGAAGTCCAGAAAAAAGGACTGCGAGGATGCCAATAACGCCGGCTTCAACGAAGCCGAGGAGAATTACAAGAAACAAGTCTTCGCCACACAAGACATTTACTTCAAGGCAGGATGAAAGGCTGCCTGTCAACAGCTCGGTCAGGGCCTTGATACTGATGTGTTTGCCTCTCCACCGGCTGTCTTCTTACCGACATACCTCATTCCATATGCCAATGACGTCTTCAGTGCACTGCAAACCGAGGCCGAGGAAGGACTTGAAGAAGAGGGTGAGGAAGATGCTGAAGGAGATGACCAAACCACACAGGAATAGCCCCGGCCAGACTGAGACCGGTGTCTAGGACCAGACCGCCACGGTTAACCTGGAGCCTGATGAGGAGTTCCCTGATCTCTCCCCCCTAGCTTAGGTTTCTCTTCTTTTCTTTTTGTATGTTTGCTTTCTGATGTAACCGGGCTCTGTCCCCACCTTTTGTATTGACTTTCTATCAATGAAAAACTTGATATTTTTGCTAAGTGTTTACACGGTTGTCATCAATTCCATTTTCAGCAAAACATCTCGGTATAAATCACGAATTTGGACGACACTTCGTCAACCGGATTACTTAACTCGGTTGAATCACTTAAGCAAAACAAAACACCAACTTCTTCAACCGGAGTAAACCATCTCGGTTAGGAATAACTAAGTTGAACAAAACACCAACTTCTTCAACCGGAGTAAACCATCTCAGTTGGGAATAACTAAGTTGAACAAATCACAAACTCTTCCAACCGGAGTAAATCATCTCGGTTGGGAATCCTAAGTTGGACAGAACACCAACTGTTCCAACCGGAATAAATCATCTCGGTTGGGATGACCTAAGTTGGACAGAACACCAACTCTTCCAACCGGAGTGAATCATCTCGGTTGGGATGGCCTAAGTTGGACAAAACACCAACTCTTCCAACCAGAGTAAATCATCTCGGTTGGGATGGCCTAAGTTGGACAAAACACCAACTCTTCTGGCCGGAGCAAGACATCTCGACAAGAAATATCTAAGTTGAACAAAACATCAACCCTTACAACCGGGAGTAAACCATCTCGGTTGGGAATCCTAAGTTGGACAAAACACCAACTCTTCCAACCGGAGTAAATCATCTCGGTTGGGAATCCTAAGTTGGACAAAACACCAACTCTTCCAACCGTGAGTAAATCATCTCGGTTGGGAATCCTAAGTTGGACAAAACACCAACTCTTCTGGCCGGAGCAAGACATCTCGGCAAGAAATATCTAAGTTGAACAAAACATCAACCCTTACAACCGGAGTAAACCATCTCGATTGGGAATCCTAAGTTGGACAAAACACCAACTCTTCTAACCGGAGTAAATCATCTCGGTTTTTACATTAAAACAACATTCCAAGTGCTAGAGCAAAATCACTTCTATATATTGACAAAAAAGAATTACATTCTGAAATGCAAGCCAAAAAATTCCTTTGCACAAGAAAAGAAAGCAAAAGCTTAGAAATAATACAGTTTGAGGTTGGCCGCATTCCATGGCCAGGGTACTGCTCTTCCCTCTAGATCCTCCAAATGGTAAGCCCCCTTGCCCGCCAGACCGGTGATCTTGTAGGGTCCTTTCCAATTTGCCCCCAGTTTGCCTTCACCTGGCACCAGGGTGTTGCCCATAACCTTCCTCAAAACCCAATCACCAACTTTGAACGGTCTGGGGTACACCGTCTTGTTGTACTTCTTTGAGAGCTCTTGTTGGTAGGCGGCCACATGGATGAGGGCCTTCTCCCGACGCTCTTCCACTAGGTCCAGCTCCAAGGCAATAGCCTCGGCATTCAGTTCGGGCTCAAAACTCTCGCTCCTTAGGGTGGGCATGCCAACTTCCAAAGGTATGACCGCCTCCATGCCATAAGCCAAAGCAAATGGAGTTTCCCCGGTAGATCGTCGCGGGGTTGTTCGGTATGCCCAAAGGACGCTGGGTAATTCCTCAGCCCATTTTCCCTTTGCCTTCTCCAGCCGTTTCTTCAACCCATCCAGTATAGTCTTGTTCGATGCCTCGGCTTGACCATTGGACTGCGGTTCAGCCGGAGTGGAGTTGTAGAATTAAATCTTCAAATCTTCACAAAATCCTCTGAATAGGCGACCGTCAAACTGGGTGTCGTTGTCCGAGATCAAGATCTTGGGGACGCCAAACCGCGTGACCACGTTCTGCCAGACAAACCGCTTCACGTCTTTCTCTTTGATTGTTGCCAAGGGCTCAGCTTCGACCCATTTCGTGAAGTAATCTGTGGCCGCAATGAAGAATTTCCGGTTGCCCGGTGCTGTTGGCAGCGGCCCCACTATATCTAGCCCCCACATGGCGAAGGGCCAAGGACTGGTGAGGGGAAGAAGTTCCCTAGCAGGCTGATGGATCTGATGGGCGAATTTCTGGCATTTTTCGCACTTGCGGACGTACTTTTGTGCGTCGGCCTGCATGCACGGCCACCAGTATCCCTGCGAAATAGCTCGGTAGGCCAAGGACCTGCCCCCTATATGGCTGCCACAAATGCCTTCGTGAATTTCGAACAAGAAGGCCTCCACACTACTCGAGTGCACGCACTTTAGATAAGGACCAGTGAAGGACTTTTTATACAACGCACCAGATGGAGAGAGCCAAAACCACTCTGACTTCACCCGGACTTTGTGCGCTTCCTTCTTGTCAGTTGGTAGAGTCCGGTCTCTGAGGAACAAGATTAAGGGGTCCATCCAGGATGGACCTAGCACGGCGCAGAGTACATCCGTCTGCCCGGCGTCTTCAATGCTTGGCCGTGGAAGAAAGTCAATTAACCGGGGGTTTGGAGAAGTGCTATCTACCATCGAAGCAAGGCCGGCCAGCTCATCAGCTCGGCTGTTTTCTTCACGGCCAATCTGTTGGACTCTGATTGCCTGAAACTGCTTGATGTGTTCCCTGACCAGAGCTTGGTACTTCGCCATTCTGTCATCTTTTGCTTCATAAATCCCAGAGACTTGGTTAACCACAAGTTGAGAATCACTGTACACCAGTAGCTCGGCAGCCGTCATTTGAATAGCGCTCTTGAGTCCGGCCAGAAAGGCCTCGTACTCAGCCTCGTTGTTAGAGGCTGGGAAGCCAAGCGTGATAGAATGTTCAATGGTTAGGCCATCTGGGGAGATAAGAACGATACCTAGGCCGGCACCGTGACGGTTGGACGCTCCATCAACAAAGAGCTTCCACATTTCCCCGACAAAAAGCTTCCAGCAGTCTGATGGGTCCTGAGAGTTGCGAAGGGCAATGGGGTCACGGTTCCTTGGCTGTCTGGCTTCAAGTTCTGTGTTGACTGGTTCCACTCCAGCCCCCCTTGGTGATTCGGCACCGGACTCAGCAAGTCGGTCTACAATGCTTAAGTCCGTAGGCGAATCACCAGGGTGCGGTATCATGCCGGCCGCAGGCTCTGTGCTGAGTAGTTCCATTACTTCCCCTTCTGACGACGCGGTACCGGACAGAGTGGGTGGGACAACAATACCCGACTCCGTCATTGCGTCACCGGTTGGTTGAATTGTACAAGTTGAAAGTACTTCGGTGGGGCGCGCAAATTCCGCGTCGGCAACTCCACCCAGTTGTGGTATCTCGGTCAGGCTTGCAGTCCCTTCTTCGTCTGCCGCGGCAATATCGACCGGGCATACCGGATGAGTTCCAGGTGAGAATTCGGCAACGAAATCGGCCAAAGTTTGGGCCTTTATGGCAATGCGCGGCTGGAACTTTACATCAAACTGTCCCAACTCAACCACCCACTTGAGAATTCGGCCTGAAAAGTCCGCCCGTTCAAACAAGGCCTTAAGGGGAAACTCGGTCAGTACGATGATGGTATGGGCGTGAAAATAATGCGCCAACTTCCTTGAAGCCATCATCAATGCCAACGCAAGCTTTTCCAGCGGCAAGTACCTCGTCTCAGCCGGCAACAAGGTTTTACTGACATAAAAAATCGGGAGCTGCTTGATTCCTTCAGCACGGACTAGCACCGCACTGACTGCGTGCTGGGAGACGGCAAGGTAAAGGTAAAGTTCCTCACCCGGCTTTGGTGTAACCAACAATGGTGGAGAAGACAGATATTCCTTGAGCTCGGCCAAAGCTCGGTCACACTCTTCGTTCCACGAGAACTTTGACTTCAATGCTTGAAAGAAAGGGCGGCAGCGATCTGATGACCGGGTTATAAACCGATTAAGCGCGGCGGCCATCCCGGCCAGATGCTGCACGTCCTTAGCCGAGTTGGGCTGCTTCAACTCTTGCACGGCTCTGATCTGAGTAGGGTCTGCCTCGATGCCTCGGTTCGTGACTAGGAACCCCAAAAATTTTCCAGATCCCATGCCAAAAGCACACTTTGACGCATTCAAGCGCAGCTTGTGCTTTTTTAGAATGGCAAACATCTCGGCAAGGTCGGACAAATGGTTTGCCTCATGCTGGCTCTTTACTACCATATCATCGATGTAAGCCTCCATTGTCCGGCCAAGCAAAGGAGCAAACATTTTGGTCACCATCCTCTGAAAAGTTGCCCCGGCGTTCTTCAAACCAAAAGACATAACTCGGTAGCAGAAGAGTCCCCTTGGAGTCGTGAAAGAAGTGATCTCTCGGTCAGGACCATGCATGGTGATCTGATGGTAGCCGCGATAGGCGTCCAGAAAACTGAGCCTGCTATGTCCAGCCGTCAAGTCCACAAGCTGGTCAATCCGCGGCAAGGGGAAGCTATCCTTCGGACAAGCTCGATTCACAGTCTTGTAATCCACACAAACTCGCCACTTCCCGTTCTTCTTCGGCACCACGACCGTGTTGGAGATCCATCGACGGTAGTGCACTTCTTCAATTGCTCGCACCTCAAACAAGTTTTTCACTTCCTCCGCAACTACCTCGGCGTGATGCAGCGCCGACCTCCTTGTTCGCTAAATGACTGGCTTCGCTCCGGGGAAGACATTGACGTGATGGCAGATAAAACTTGGATCGAGGCCGGGCATGTCGTAAGGCGACCATGCGAAGACTTCGATATTGGCCATCAAAAACTCAACCATTTTGGTCTTTCTTGGGCAGTAAGGCTGGAGCCGAGCAGGAAGAACTTGTCCGGCTGCTCCATATCAATCCGCACCTCCACCAATTCCTCGACGGTTTTGTCCTCTGCATTGGTGCCCACATCTTCAAGAACTCCCCGGTCTTCCGGTCTTTCTATCATTTGAACGAAGCCTTTAGCAGCCTGGCTGCCGTTCACTGCCACGAAGCACTGCTTTGACATGACTTGATCTCCCCAAATCTCCTCGATTGCCCCCATAGCCGAGGGGAATCTCATCACCTGATGGTAAGTCGACGCGACGGCTTGCATTGCGTGAAGCCATCCCCTCCCAAGGATCAAGTTGTAAGTAGAAGGCATGTGTAACACCCAGAACTCCACTTGCTTGACCACGAATCCCGCTTTGACCGGCAGGATGATCTTTCCCAAAGGCCACTCCGGTTGCGAGTTAAAACCAACCAGTGGCGAAGTTGCCGGAGCCAAGTCTGTCTCTCGGAGCTTGAGCTGCTTGAATGCATCATAATACATGATCTCGACCGAGCTTCCCTGATCAATCAAGATTCGTTTGACGTCAAATTCCTTGACGCGGAGCGTCACCACTAAGGCATCGTTGTGCGGCGTCTGAATGCGCTCTAGATCACGTGAGGAAAAACTGATCACATCTTTTTTTTCGGTCTTCCCCCTCTTGATCGCAGGCTCAACCGACAACATTTCCCTCATGAGAAAAATAAATATCAATAAATAGACAAATTAGTGATTTAAATTAATACTTAATTCTTAAAGGTTAATATTTTGTATTATAAAATTATAGAGTGATTTCTCAACATTCTTTAGTTTATTTGTAACTCAATATTAAGTTTTGTTATATTGTCGTATCAATATCGTATATATATTTCGTATTCATATCCATGCTTTTGTAGATTAATCTACTAAGATTTCAAGAAATAATAAGGTAATGCTACTTTTCAATTGCATATTTTATTATGCTATTTTGGATCGAGTTGTTTGTGAAACAAATCAAGCCATTTGTTCTCGGTTTGTGTTTAGTATTTATAAAATTTGAATGAGATTGACTTGACACCGGTGACTAGGGGTGTAATTTTGGCCCGGGCTGGGCCTAGCCCATGTCGGACCTTATGGGCTCCCGCCAAAAATCGGGCCGGGCCGGGGGCTAGAAAACTAAGCCTAGTCCCAGGGTATTCGGACTTTGGACGGGCCAGTGGGTCGGGCCCTTGGGCTTGAGCTTTGAGCGGGTTTGGGCGAGCCTAAATAATTTTTTTAGTATTTTCCACTAAAATTTTATTATTTTCCATTAAAAATAACACCGGGTCTCAGGTGGGCCGGGCTTTCGGGTGGGCCTTGAGAGGGCCGATGGGCCGGGCCACGACCCAGTCAAGCGGGTTAGGTCGGGCTTCAAAACGATGGCCCTGGCCCTGGCCCAAGGCCTTGGGTTGGGCTTGGGCTCGGGCCTTAACGAGCGAGCCCACCTTGGGCCGCAGGCAGGCTTCGGACTGCCCGCGGGCCACGAGCCAAAATTGCACCCCTACCGGTAACCATTGTAATACCCTCTTGGGTCTGTTTTGCCATTCTCAACCCTTCTTTCATTCCAACCTTTTTCAATGTCGATTTCATAACTTCCTATCCAACAGAGCAACCCAACCTCTTTACATTGCAAATACAATTTGTGTTAAGTGCAAATGCAACTTGGGTAATTCACTAATATTGCATAAATTTGTAGAAATTATCAATATAGGATTCGTTTAGGATGTAGGTTAGTTTTTTTAACTTTTGGCTATTTTAGTCTATGACTAAAAAGTCTCGTTTGGAATGGATTTTTTGATTTTTTTGAAAGAAAAAATGAAATGATTATGGCTTGTATGTGATATTTTGTCTTATTAGTTCTTCAGTTTATTTTGTCTTTTTGTAACTATTTTAGCTCCATAGCCTTATGCCAAACAAGTGATGACGAACGGATATTCTTTTTGTGACTATTTTAGCTCTGTAATCTAGATCATTTGTTTCTTTTTTGTGTATTAGGAGTGCTCAACGGATATTCTGATTTATCCAAATCAATCGAACCGAACCGATCCATCGCATTTTGGACGGATATGTGATGACGAACGGACGGTTGCAGATTGATTTTTTTAATCCACCTAATTTTGAATAGATGACAAATTTAAAATTTCTTTAATCATAACCGAACCGTCAAACCGCGATCACACTTATTATTGTCCGTCTATTTTTTTTCATAGGATTGATTTTGATCACATAGACAACCCTTTGGAGCAATAAGATGCAAGGGGATAAAAAAGGGAACATCAAAAGGAGTAAGAACATATATAATGGACTCACTAACCGATTAATTAATGTGCGGTGTTTGAGATTATTGCGACATGTTTGAGAAGTTAATCTTATTAGATTTAACTTTTTGAGTCGTTTAGCAACAGGAGGAAGAAAAAGTAATAAAAATAAAAATGTTAGAGACGTGAAATAAATCATCAAATATTCTATTATATATTTATAGGGGTATTTACATGTAAATCTTAATAAGCAAATTTATTATCTAATAAGTCTTATGAAAAAAATTTATCATAAAAAAAGGCCATTAATTGTAACTTTTAAATAAAAATCATGACAAAAAAAGGTCACTAATTATCAATTTTTAACGACATATATAAAAAATTATCACAAAAAATTATTTTTAACAATAATTTATCAAGACTTATTTTCAATAAGATTTGATAAAAATCTCAAATATTTGATTTAAATAAATTACCAAATATTTGATTGTAATAACTGTTACTAGTCTCACATCTATGTGAATATTTAACATCAAATATTTAATAATTTATTCGAGTCCTAACATTGCTCAGAACAGAAAGGGGAGAAGGGATGCACGAGTATTTTTTCACTTTTATTCTTATAAAATATATTAAAATGATTCTTAACATATTGTATCTTTATTATTTATAATAGCGGTAATATTACAATCTTAGACATAAAAATTCAGAAATTCTTCAAAATATTATACCTATGACTTAGATTAATTTCATATGTAGACTTCATATTATGTCAATTTAATTTAACCCCATAATACACTATTCAGAAAAATCTAAGTAGTTGTGCTTGGGATCAAAACATTTTTGTTATTGTAGTGCCTCAGGTACTCATTAAATTAATAAATCTTAAGGTATAAAATTAAATTAAATTTTTATTATTTTTAACACAACATTAATACACAATTTCAAACTATCATTGGAGGAATACTCTAATTGATCCTTGATTCTTATGGAATCAAAGCAATAAAGTTTCCGTCAAATTGGGAGTTGGCTATAGTGATTGAGTTCTCGTTTGGAAACAGATTTTTTTAGTAACATTTTGATTTTTTAGCTAAAATATAATGTAAAAAAAATTAATATATTTAGGATAACTTTTTGACTTTTTACAAAAAGATGTACAAAAAATAAAGAAAAAATGAAATTTTTAACTTTTTGATATGAACTATTGACTTCTTAATTTTTTTAATAATTTTTTAACTTTTTAATTTTTTTAATAATTTTTTGACTTTTTAATTTAAAAAACCCAGTGGTCTCGTCCACTGACTTTTTAAAAAACCCAGTGACTTTTTAATTTTTAATTTTTTGACTTGTATGAAAAGAAACTCCAATGCGGCGACCGATGACCCATCCACCCAGTGGTCTCGTCCCACACGCAACAGCAAAGAAACTCGTGAACCAAACCTAACCACCCCCCAACCCACCACTCCCTTCAAAATATTTTTATTTTTTAAATTTGTCTGAAAAAGTATTTTCAAAAAGAAAAAAAAAATAATTTTTTTAGTGATTATTTTTTAATTATATCTATATATATTTGTTATTTTTCAAATTCATCTATCTAGTAAAAAAAATTTCAAGCTTTTTTAAATTTTTTAAAATTTATCCCCCAAAAAAAAAAAAAAAAAAAAAAAAAAAAGTAGAGAAGCAACTGCCAAATGAATAGCTAAAAAATGTTATATATATATATTTTACTTTCATGAAATTATTTTACATCAGTGTCAATATTTTTATTTTTTACTCTGTATTTAAAAGAATTTAAAAAATATATATTTTTAATTTTATTTTTTATCCTTGAACTTTTTAATATTTTTATTATTTATTTTCAAATGCAGTTAATCTAGTCAAACTAATGTTTAAAAAAAATAAAATCACAAGGGTTTGACCTCGGTAAATAAAATTCTAACTTTTAATCATTTAAATATTAAAATTTTAAAATTGATTCTAACAATTTATTTATAACAGAGAAGAGATAATTTAAATAATTAGATAATTTTTTTCTTGATTAATTGATAGCTATCTTTTATTATTATTATCATTCATTATTATTCCTCCTCTTTCCTAACTCGCTATCACCTTTTACATCTCTTTTTTTTTTTTTTTTGTTCATCACTACTTTCCACTTTCTCAACTTATTACCACCCATTTAATTCATTCCTTAATCTATATCCACTATTATCATCAAGCACTATCCAAAAAAAAAAAAAAAAAATTTGTCTAAATTGTTTCTATTCGGTTAGTTTTAACTAGGTTGGAATTAATATCAAATTAAAAATTTAAATTGAAACAATTAAAAAATTAAAATTTAATTTGTTATCTCAGTGTCAATCTTGATTTATTTATTTATTTTCTTTTTTTTTGTAATTATTTAATAAAACAAAAAACAAAAAAGCAATTGTGGGCCATGGAAAAACACGTATATGTATGACGTGACGAAGACCAGCCCGTGCAGGTGGCGTGCCACATTTTGATTCGGCGTGCCGGGTGACCCATTCACCCAGTCGTCTCGTCTCACAACACGTAACAAACACCAAACAAACTCGTGAACCCCCTAACCACCCTCACCCCAACCCACGAGCCCAACTGGTCCGAACCCACCCACAACCCCAACGCACCACCACCTTCACCCCTCTCTCTCTCTCTCTCCTCCGATGGCTTTCGAAGACGAACACGCCGTCTTCGGCGGCGAAGAAGACCTCGACGAAGACGACGACGACGAGAGCGAAGACCCCCCACCTGACCTCGACGACGACGACGAAATTGAAGACGAAGAAGAAGAAGACGACGACACTTCCTCCTCCAATCTCGCTCCCGGTGACCCCCCTCCTCCTCCCTCCTCCGCCGCCGTCACCGTCGCCGTCGCCCCCAAACCCTCTCCCTCCACCCCCACCACCGCCACCGCCAGCGTCGCCACCGCCTCTCTCCCCGATCCGAAGCGTCAACGCATCGACGACGTCACGATCGCCGCGGTATTCGAAGAGAAGAAGCCTCTGGCAGTGTTGGACGATTCGCGGAGGCTGTTTCAACGGCTTTGGACTGATGAGGACGAGATCGAGCTTTTGCAAGGGTTTCTGGACTACACGAATCAGCGAGGGGGAGGGAATTCGTCTCACCATCATGACACTACGGCGTTCTATGATCAGATCAAGAGCAAATTACAGCTCGAATTTAACAAGAATCAGTTGGTGGAGAAGCTGAGGAGGTTGAAGAAGAAGTACCGGAATGTTTTGAGTAAGATCGGTTCGGGAAAAGAGTATGTATTCAAGAGTCCTCACGATCAGGCTACTTTCGAGATCTCTAAGAAGATCTGGAGCTCCGCCGCCGATCGCGGCGGAGCCGGTGGTGGCGCCGGAGAAGAAGGCGGATTGGAAGATGATGAATCAAACCCTAATCCTAACCCTAACCCTAATGCTAATCCTAATTTATTTGATCACAATAGTAACGGTGTTGTTGATCCTAATAGTTCAGAGAAGAAAGGGTCGAGGTCAAGAAAACGATCGAGAGTGAAAATTGAGGAAAAACACCAATTCATCAATCAACAACAGCCTCAACAACAGAACGCAACTCCGATTGCTGCTGCAACTGCGACTTCGATTCCGAACTTGATTGAGGAGACAGTGAGGAGCTGTCTATCCCCATTGTTCAAGGAGTTGCTTCACAATGCCATGAATGGGGCGGGTGGTTCGCGGGGGTTCGGAGCTGTGGCGGCATTGAATCCGATGCCTTTGAGCTTTGGGAGCCCTGCGGCGTTGAATTTTCCAGGCGGTGATTCGATGGATGAGAAGTGGAGGAAGCAACAGATATTGGAA
>JAXFYN010001632.1:0-14920 GCA_036172215.1 Camellia granthamiana | reverse complement strand
ATCATGTTTAATAGTAGTATGTTGTACCTAAAGTAGTGAACTTGTAATAATTAATTACTTAGTTAAGTAAATTCCGTATTGTAACTAATTAGTTAGTTTAATTCTAATTTGTATTAATTAGTTAGAATAGCTAGTTTTGTGTGTGTGTGTGTGTGTGTGTGTGTGTGTGTGTGTGTGTGTGTTGTAATTTGTATTAATTAGTTAGAATAGTTAGTTAAGTTTGTGTTGTACTTAATTAATTAATTAGTTAGGATAGCTAGTTGATTTTGGCGTTGTAATAATTAGTATTAGGACATTTATTCGAACCCTCTTGTATGGATAGCATATTTACTTGCTTATGATGGATAGCATATTACATCATATTTCATTTATCATTTTCCATGGTTTGCATCCATTTGTCTTGCATACATAAAGGTTCGGTTCATCATTCTAGCAACATTGTCATTTATTACTTCATTGAATACGTGTGCTACCGCATGCTATCAAATTGATTCACATGACATATTGAAAACTGAACCTATTAGTTCCATTTTTTGCATGTATGGCATTAGGCTCTTGCATAAAGCACATGCATTTTTCTAACAAATTGGTTTTCTTTTGGCTCGCCTTGGTTGAGTACTAGGTGAGCACTTATTGCTTTAGCATATTGCATGTATGCGATTGTTGTCATATCAAGCATGATTACTAGGGGTGCAACTTGGGCGAGTTCGGTCGGATTGGGAGGTTGTCCAAGCCCAGCCCAAGTTCTGCTGAGATCTGCCCAGGCCCGTCCAAGCCCGAATTGTAACCTGAGGTTGCCTATCCAAGCCCAATCCGAGTTAAACCCGAATTGCCCGAATTGTATTTTTTTTTTTCTTTGTAGCTACATTATTAAATTATTAAAATTTGACTATATTTACATTTTTTTTTAATATAGAAAATCATTAATACCATCAAAATAAATAATTTATATACTATAACAGAGATGTCGTTATAGTAGTATTTACAATTTATTAATGAAAATAAAAATAAAAAAATGTAAGATTTTATGTTATTTGTATATAAAATATATATTCAATATAATTTAATAATCTAAATTATTTTAATATCATGTAATGGCTAATAATTTCTTTATATATTTCATATTTTTATATATCTATATATGTATAATTCGGGTTTCGGGTTGCTTGGGTTGTTTGATGTCTTTGTCCAAGCTCGTCCAAATTTAATTCGGGCTTCTGAATTTTTGTTCAAGCTCGTACCGAATTTGAAAATATCTTGTTCGAGCCCTAAAAAAATTCAGACTAGGTTCGGGTTGCTCGGGTTGAGCCCGCCCAAGTTGCACCCCTAATGATTACCATGAGGCTACGTGCTTATTTGATATACCTGTTTGAATGCCTGTGAATGAAGGCTAAATTACTTAAATTATGATGATTTGATTAATGTACATAGGAGCCCGCTTTTTCAAGTGGCACTTAGTCAAACAATTTTTAAAACAAACATGAAATCAAAGTGTTCCAACTTTTGCAAATTAGTCTATACTTGTGTGCATCGCCTAGTAAAGATAACCTAAATAACCAGAACATGAGCATATAATGTAAATAAAAATCACATCATGATTAGTAGAGGCCGATCTTTGATCGAGTGAGTGGGGTGCTCAATTCATGACCTTTCCCTCTCCTACCTAAGCTCCCAAGCCAAGACACTTTAGTGATGAAGGATAAGTGGCCTTTGGCATGAGTCTCGAATTTTCTAAATTTCCCAAAAACATTGAGGTGGCGACTCTGAAATCTAGTAATGCAGTATATTTTTGGCATTTTGATTCAAAATCAATTTTTCAAAAGATTTTCTGGATTTAGACTCATTATTGTTTATCTATTTCACATTGCACTTGTGAAATCGGATTCAGAACCACGGGAGTCTAAACTGTAAGGCTAATCGTATCCGAAAGGAGCACGAAAAGCAAGCTACAGTATACTCTGACTCGAGTGTTAGATAGAGTCTTGTTGAGAGGAAGTACTCTGACAGTTTCACCACTCACGCCTTGCAGTGCACCCGGGAGGCACAAAGATATATCGTGACATTAGTCGCCAGTTTTGGTGAAGGGGTATGAAGAAAGATGTTGCCTTAATAGCATTAGAGGCTTGCAGGTTTGTTGCAAGCCTTGCCTATAGCCGAGTGAAAGTGGGAGCATGCGATGATGGATTTTGTTGTGGGTCTTCCGAGGACTCAACGGGGTAGTGATGTGATTTGGGTGGTAGTTGACCGATTGACCAAGTCAACGCACTTTGTACCTATGCTCGTGAGTGACTGGGTAGATTATCTAGCCGACCTCTATATTAGGGACATAGAGAGACTTCATGGAGTCCCTGTGACTATTGTTTCGAATAGAGATCCATGTTTTAGGGCTCGTTTGTGGCAGAGCCTACAAAATGCCTTGTGCACGAGATTGACTTTTAGCATCGCGTATCATCCTCAGACTGACGGGTAGTCAGAGCACACCATTTAGATTCTAAAGGATATATTTTGGGGTTATGTTCTTGACTTTAAGGGGTTATGGAAGAGACACTTGCTCTTAGTGGAGTTTGCCTACAACAATAGCTTCCAGTCGAGTATTGGCATAGCATCATTTGAGGCCTTGTATAGCCGACCATGTAGATCTCCTGTGTGTTGGGCTGAGGTGGGTGATGCACCAATGTTGGGTCCAGAGTTAGTCCGGGAAACGACAAAGAAAGGTTCACTTATCCATAAGAGGTTGGTTACAGCTCAGAGTCGTCAAAAGAGTTTTGCCAACCGTAGGAGGAGACTATTATCTTTTGAGAAAAGATATCACGTCTTCTTGAAGATATCACCTAGACAGGGTTTGATGTGGTTTGGAAAGAGTGAGAAGTTGTCTCCTAGGTTTATTAGGCCTTTTGAGATCCTAGAGCGGATTGGAGAGGTAGCTTATCATTTGGGCTTGCCGCCACAGCTTTCTGGGGTTCATGACATGTTCCATATCTGTATGCTTCGAAAGAATGAGCCAAATCCATCACACGTGTTGGATTGGACCGATTTAGATGTAACAACCCTCATTTGACTTAGCCATTCTTGGCATACATTTTATATGATATGGTCTTGTTATACTGTTTCGATAGTTTTGCCTTGTCTTGATTTGTTAAGATTGCCTTGCTTTGATTACTTGCTTGATCTTGTTCCTTGCTTGGTGTGGCCGAGGACAGCTCAGTCTAGTCCACCTTTGAACCCTTATACTTAGAACTATTTTGGAGCCATCTGTTGACCTCCATCTCCACCTCGGCATGTTTGCCGAGATGTTACTCTTTGGGCCGAGGTGTTTGGAACCAAGGCCGAGATGTTTTGTACTAGTGATCCTTGTCCTCGGGCAGGTTTGGCCTAGACCGAGATGTGGCACACCCAGGCCAAGGTGTGGCACAGCTTAGTCAAGTGCCGTCCTCCTTAGCCGATGTCTTTGTTACCCCGTGCCGAAGTTTTGACTCCAGCCGATGTCCTTGCTTGCCGATGTGTCTTGCCATCTAGCTTGTTGAGTACGCTTTGTCAGAGACTTGTCTTGTCAATCAGTCACCTTTTGAGCTGAACCAACCCAGTGGTGCCACGTGTCCGAGCTGTGTGTTAAGACAGCCGGCAGGCTTGGAACCAAATCATTTTGTCTCAAATCTTTGTTTTTAGAGAGAGAAGCTCTCAAGGGAGAAGGAAGAGTTTTAGAGAGAGAGTAGAGTTCCGAGCTTGATCTTCAAGGATCGAACCGTTGGATTCGAGTTTTGAGGTTTGATTCTTGCTCTCCTCTGTTTGTTCTTATTGTTTACCGAGCTGCATTGCATGATTGGGTTGTTTTGCACGCCATGCATTGTGTTGAAGTTGGTTCTTGAATGAGTGAAATCATGTTCATGTGTTCTTGAGAGAAAAACCTTGTTTTGATCCGAAAGCTTGAGGCAAGAACCATGTTTTTGTGTTTGTTCTTGCATGGTCTTCTTGTATGGATACCCAAGTCCATGTTTTTGAACTCTTAGCCTGAAATCTCAGTTTTGAATAACCGAGTTATGATTTTAGCATGCATGTTCTTGATGTTCTTGATGATTTCGTTCCTTGCATTCTTCAAGGGGGGAAACCCAGATTTTTCCCGACTTTGTTATGCATGTGGCCTCAGGACCGCACCTCGGCGAGGAGGTGTGGGACCTCGGCTAGACCTCTATGATACCCAGTGTGTTCCAAGAGATGGAAAGTAGTGTCTTGTCATTCAGCATGTTTTGCTTAGTTATTGATTTGGATCCGGTGGGAGTGCCGAGATTATTGCATATATGTGAAGCTTGTTTTGAAAATGTGAATTTGTCATGTGATTTGTCAGGACCTTGATCCTTGCTGTGAGCCTCACCGTGAAGATTTAGGTGAGTGGTGCTTTTAATAAAGCTATGTTGTACTGTTTTGGATAAACTTTGTCTTGCCTTGTTTTGACAAAAGTATTTGCTAAGCATGAATGATTAGCCTGTTTCGATGTATCAAGTATAAGCCTTGTTTTGATGTTGTAAGTATGAAAGTCCCTTGTACTGGAGGACTATAAACTTTTGCAGTACTAAGTATGAAAGTCCCTTGTACTGGAGGACTATAAACTTTTGCAGTACCAAGTAACACAAGTCCCTTGTGCTGGAGGACTCTAAACTTTCGCAGCACCACCTTGTCAAAAAGGGCTACGGGCCTAAGTGACACAAGTTTCGTATGTTAAAAAGGATATGGTCCTTACTTGAAAAGCTATCGTGTTAAAAAGGGCTACGGGCCTAAGTAACACAAGTCCCTTGTGCTGGAGGACTTTAAACTTTCGCAGTACCCTTGACAATCGATTACGGATCGTACAGTCCCTTGTTGCCGATGTTATTAAGCATCCCTCGATATTGTAAGACTTGATTGATGAATACGGTTCATCCCTTGACTCGGTAAATCTCGGTTTGTATTTCGCCGATGTTGGTAAGCATCCCTTGAGTTTTGTAAGACCTGTTAGATGAATACGGTTCACCCTTCGTTTTGGTAAAGTTCGATATGCCTTGTTTTGTAAAGACCTCGGCTAATATTCGTATGGTTTGGAATGTTTGTTTTGCCTTGAAGGATTTCGGCTATATTCATGCAAAACCTTTATTACTTGTACCATTCACTGAGTTGTCAAACTCACCCTCTCTATATATATGTAGGTGATGAGCAGGACGGCGGAGACGCCTAGTTCTATTTTGCAAAGCTTGTTTTGGACTCTTGGCATCTCGGCCTGACTTGTTTTACGTCGGTAGTTTTGTGCTTACATCGGCTGTTTTGTCTTTATGTTGGCATTTTTGTGTTTACGTCGGCAACTCTTGAAAATCATGCTTCTTGGCTTGTATTTCCTGTATTTTGTATATGTCGGCCGAGAAGCCTTTTGATCAAGATGTAAACTGTATTCTGTTATATATATGAACTTGGATGTGAACCATATTGTATATGTTTTATCATTTGATCTAAGCACAGCTCTCATGGACCACTCGCATTTGATTTATTTGCTTCCGCATTTGTGAGCCCCATACATTATACTCTGATTGTGTTGTTTTGATCGGTTGGCCTTCGGTAATTCACGGAATTACTGGTCGTCACGGCACCATCCTACTAGGGGCGGGTTGGGGTCGTGACATTAGAGGTACACGAGGATGCGTCATATGAGGAGAGACCGGTGAGAGTCTTGGATACTGAAGACCAAGTCTTGCGAGGCAAGACAATTCGTTTGGTGAAAGTGTTATGGAGGAATCACGAGGTTGAGGAAGCAACGTGGGAATGTGAGTTGGAAGTCCGTGAAAAGTATCCGAACCTATTTGTTGATGTATGAGCATGTATTGAAAATTTTGTTATGTTAATGTAATACAGAGATTGTATATGTTTTGGAAACGTGAATTGTATATTTAATATTGAAAACTCATTTATCATGTGGATGAGAATGGATGATCAGTGAATGGGTCATGATGATGAATTCGGATTACTATCATTGTTTTAAATGATTTAAACATGGTTTTAAATTTTTGGTTTAAATTTCGGGGATGAAATTCCTTAAGGGGGGAGGTTATAGCGTTTCTGGTTTGAACCCAACCCATTTGACTTTTGGATTCAGGTTTTTTTTCCTTATATAGTTGTTCTTACTTTGTTTCCCGCTATTTTCTCCTTGGATTGGATTATTGGGTTGTGTTAATTGTGTTTGGAACAGGTTGGTAGCTGGTTTTTCAAACTTTTATTGCCCAGATTTTTGTTCATTCACTCGAGCGAAGCTTCTTGAGCTTGAGCAGTCTTTGTGAACATTTAGTATTTTTGCAGGTCTGCAAAACTACTGGGAATTTGTATTCTTCGATTGAGCGAAGCTTCTTGCACTCGAGTGACGACCTATGTCTGCAAAGCTACTGGGAATGTGTATTCTACGCTCGAGCAAAAATTCTTTCGCTTGAGCGGAACTATTTATTGTGTCTAGTCGCTTGAGCGATAACTCTTGCGCTCGAGCAAACTGTGCGTATATCAGTTCGTAAACAACCCATTTAAAGTCAGTTTTTCATCTCTCTCTCTCTCTCTCTCTCTCTCTAAACATTTCAAAACCCTATTTTCTCTCACTCTCTCTCTAAAACTCACATATTTCCCTCAAATACACCTAGATCCGTCGATCTTTTCACCCGTGTTTCTTTGTTAAAAAGATAGAGCTCAACAGTGAGCTTCGTTCTAACCGAAGCAAAGTTGGTTTTTGGCATCTTTGGGTTGCCCTCACTCTCTCTCTCTCTCTCTCTCTCTCTCTCTCTCTCTCGTGTTCCAGCTTGAGGTCAGCATAGTTTCCACACTTTTTATGAGTTTTAACTTAGTTATTTGTATTTCTATGCCATGTTGAGATTTTTGGAAGATTTGGAACAATCTAAGGTCTGGGGTAAAAATCAAAAGAGGGGTTTTTCAAATAGATTCTTGGAAATGATTTTGATGTTGGAAATAATGTTGATTTGGATGGAAATGGTTGATTTTGATACTTGGAGTTGAATTTGAAAAGAGTATGAATTTTTCCCTAATTACCTCAAATATTGGTTTTGTATAAATAATGAAATGGATGTTGAAATTATGAAATTGGATTGGTATTGATGAGGATGGTGGAGTTAGATATGTATTATCACTCACCTCTTGAAATTTGAAAAGTGTTTCTTTATGGAATATAAATTATCTATTTAGAAATATCTGTTTTGGGCTATTGGTGGAAGATAGCCCTGATTGTTGTAGAAATTGCATGTGAATTAGGAGAATTGGAACTATTTACTCATTCATTGCATTGAGCATTATTTCACACTCGTACATTGAAAATGTTACTGTTTTGAGAAAATGGCTGAATCTGGGAAAGGAATTATTGTTACATCAAATAAGTTCGCCTTTGTGTCCTGGGTGAAAGTCTCGAAAACCGCACGTATACATGGGTGTCGATCCCGCGAATGAAATTTTCGTGAAATGGCAATAGTAGTGCTTGTATAGCCTACGTTTACATGGGTCCCGATTTACGGTTTCTGCTAGACGAAATTTCTGGGAAAGGTTGTATGGTTTTGAAATTCTTTCACTTCCCTATTTTCTATTGTAATGGAAATGATTTATGAATCAAGATGTTAACTTGGCATTGCATAGTTTTGAAAAGAGATATAAATATGTTTTGGCAAGAACATGGCATATGCATTTATCTCATAACTTTGTTAAGATTCATATATTGTGTTGGATTATCTCTACTGAGCTTTGGCTCACCCTATGTGAGAAAAACATTTCAGGTGCTGATGATATGCCTCCGCCAAGACAGTAGCTTGGGAGGATTTGGAGCAAGAGCTTCTTTTGTTGTATTCATTTTGTATAGCCAAGGGCTTTAAATGTATTGGAGCTAAAGTCCATTTTTGTTGTAACCAAGAACTATCTTGGAAAGTTGTAAACCTTTAAGGCATTTCTTATCTATTTAACTTCCATTCTTTTTCTTTTGTTCGTAACATATGCTATAGATTCAGGACCAGGCATTATGAATGTATACCGCATACGTTTCGTTTTTGTAAGCTTAGTTAGATTTAATGGAAGATAATTACTTTATTGTTGTTGTCGTTTATTGATATTGTACAGGGGTTATTGTAATTATTTCGGGGCGTTACATACCTACCCTACCCAACACCTAAATGAAGGGAGGATCAAATAGTACGTTGGCAGTCCAGATCCGAAGCTTGTATTTCCACCATAACATAACCCATGTCCGGCAAGCTGTTCGGGATGTTAGATGACAAATACAGCGACTTTAAGTGCACCATGCATGAAATGCAATGAATATACATATGAAGATAAAATTCACATTATGAAGTTTGAGTTATGTTCTCTTAATCACTCCAGCGGAGTCGCCAGAAACTATGGAATGCTTCTAAGGGGTTACCAAGTGCACTCAACATTTGGACTCCCGATCTCCTGATCTAATCTCATTAGTGCAATGTGAAATAGAAAATGAGAGTTCAAATCCAGTAACTTTTATAGAAAATCCATTTATTACAAAATATGCCAGAAATGGACTACATCACCAGATCTCAGAGTCGCCACCTAATCTTTTAGGGAAATTAAGAAACCCGTGACTTGTGCCAAAGGCCACCATTCGTCGTAATCAAAGTGTCTCAGCTCGGGAACATAGGTATGAGAAGGGAATGTTATTAATTGAGCATCCCACTCATCCGATCAAAGATCGGCCTTTACTAAGTCATAATGTGGTTTTTATAATCAATGTAAATCCATATTCTGATTTTTAATAATGCCATCATTACTATCTGAGGCATTTCATTATAGATTATGTCGTAAATTTTGGTTATGCTTTGACTTCATACATTTTTTAAAACAGTTTTCTTGGGTAAAATCCACAACATGAGAATCATTTACACTCCAAAATAAATAACACAACCTCCATCCACTAGCATTCAAATAGATATCCCATTTAAACATTTAGCCTCATGTTATAGCAACAAATATGGTAAGGAACACGCACATGCAATATGCTAAAGCTCGAAATGCTCACCGAGTACTCCAAAGCGAGTCATGATATACACAGATATTTACAGACATGCATGATCCTATATACAAGTTCCTAATGCAATACATACAGACCATGCAACCAAAGATCCAACTATTAACATTGGATACATGAATCATCTCAAGGCACGAATTAGTGCACAAAGACATAAGAATTGATAAAAACCCACAAATGCAAATTAGTTGAATCCTAATGCTTGAAAAATGGATGCAAGGAATGGATATAATTAATAAAACATGATGCAATACCGAAAGCAGATAAGTAAAAGGGTTAGAAAGACGTGGGGTTGGAAGATTATTACAATAATTTGAATGAGAAAAGGGGAAGAGAGAGCGATTATTATAATAATGAATTGTGTCAGCCTAGTTACTACTGAATCTAACAAATCACACTAAATAATGAAAATTAGCAACCTAGGGGCTTGATTACTGCTTAGGGGAGCATTACCCATAAACTGTATGTTCTGTTCTTGAGGGAAATGACTGGCCAGACACTAGATGAGTCGGCCGAAGTTGAAATAAGCCAGCCAAATTCCCTTTTCGACAGGGGATTAGGTCAGTGTAGAATCTTAGGATAGTGGGCAGAAGAAGGCTTTCTGAATGGTTCCCACACCTTCCACCCCCTCTATTGACAGGGATCACTTGGAGAGAAGATGGATGGGCAAAAACCCTCAACAACAACATAAACAGATATTTTGCCCAAAGAAACAAATTAAGTGAAAAACAAATAAATTCAAGCCCAAGAAATAGATGGGAACCTACATCTTCTTCTTGTGAATGATGGTAAGTTAACACCCAAATCCATGCTATTAAGTGGAGAGTGTAGATTAGTGCAAATCATTTCTTAGCAAAAGCTTTGCTTATTAAAATAATGGATTCATTAAGTTCATTGAAAATTTCTCATCTAGTCAGAGAACAAGGATGATAACACCTCTTTCTATGTTCACAAATGATTGAGAAGGGAGGTATCAATTTCTTTGACTCAAAATCTCTTATTTTACTTCCAAAATACTAAATGAAAAGAATGAGAGAACAACACTTGTTATCACCAAATCTCATGGATCACTCAAGCAACCTCATGAAACAACCCCTAACACTCATTTTTGTTAAGTTAAGGGTCAAAACACATAGATTGGCATACTTGAGAGATAGGATAGATGAAGATAAGTGGTGTAATAGGGAGAAGAGTTACTATACTTATTGAACTTGTGAATTGATGGCTAAAATTACTCCTTAGCACATCCATAAGAATCCAAAATATACAAGAGTTACATAATTGAAGCTATGAAAAGCAAATAAACAAAGGAAATAGATATCAACTCAATGGATGGGTGGCTAAAGTTATTCCCTCCACATCCATGAGGACTTACAACAATCACATAATGAAAACAAAGCTTAAAACTGAAGAAAGAGAGATAGAAAAGTGACTTAGATAATCAGAAAATCACCTCCTAAGAGGATATATCACTTTGATTCACAAAATCCCTTGTTAATTCCCTCAATTCACTTTGATAGATTGTTTAATGTCCAAGAGTTTAAGAAATGTGCTTAGGATCAAGCTTCCATGGAGTGTTGGTATCCAAAGTCAAGGTGGTAGGTATGAAGTATGGTTGAAAAGAGAAAGAGTCAAGAGAATTTTAAGAGCCTTGGGCAAGAGTTTCTAACATCTTGAAAACAACTTTCGAGCTCTTATATATAGAGCCCAAGTCACAAATATCTGAGATATTTGTGGTAGGTAGGCCAAACAAGCTGAAATTCCAGAAAATGCTCTGTACTGGAACATTCAGCAAGCCGAACTTCTTGGTGATCGGCCGAGTGCTTTTGTGGCCAGCCATCACATGGTGTCCAACCAGTCAATGGACACATCATCAGATCAACAAGAATAGGTTAGTCTGAATTGAAGGGAGAAACAGGTATTTTAGAAGATTTCACCATTTCCATTCATTTCCACTATATTCTTTGCTTGGTTTGTTTGAAAGAATACTATGTTTAGGATTCTGAAAATATGAGCCTCAGAACATTGCGGTAATGTCTAGAGTTGTACCTACTAAAACTCGTTTTGAAAGAGATTCCATTTTGGTCGAAAAACATTTTGTCCAAAACAGGTCATTGGAGGGTTTAAATCTTGATCCTTAAAACTGTTGCCGTGGAACTCGCAAAGATTAACACCTCTTGTTCTCATCATCGGAAGCTCAAAAGGGAGTGCCTAAATCTCAAGCCTAGTAAAAAATATGGTGTCTACAGCAAGCGCAAGGGAGGCTTTTACGATGGCAACTCTAGTTAAAATAATTTACCTTTGATATAGAACATATTAATGGTAATAAAAATAGTTTAGCAGATACACTAACTTGAGAACTTATAGATAACTTCCAAGACTCACACCGCCAGAGAAGGAAACACTCATGATAGAGACTCAAGAAGTGCTAGACTTGGTGACACAAGCTAGCGCTAAAATTATCAGAAAAATGCAAGTAGCAAGGAAGAGTCGTTCAGTGAACGAGCTTATTAGGACCACCTATTTGGTTGCTAAAACCTTTTTACGATTAGAAGTATTATATTTGTTTCTTCAGCTCCCTTATGATATCCAAAATAAAATAAAAGAATGTAATTTCATTAAGTTATTTTTGAAATGGTGTGAAGAAAGTGTCAACCATCTGGAAACTCCGTGGTGCTACTTTAATGGATGGACAACCTTGTATAGTTATAAAATGTTAAAAGTTTCATTTGATCTAGACAAGGTCATTAGCCCAAAAGATCCTCTAGTTCAAATGTGGAAATTAGGAATAATCAATACATCCGACGTTCCACCTCACCCACAGAGTACCATGTTCTCTCAACTCACTAGATTCCAACAATTCATATTCAATAGGATTTATGAAGTCTATAAAGAATATCCAAGTATGGCACCCATCACATTTACAACTGCACAAATGGAGGTAAATGATGAATGTCTAAATGTAGCTCATTATCTGTTAAAAGTAAAAGAACAAGAATGATGTAATCCCCTACAAATGTAATTGGTTCAAAGATTGGGAAGCATCTTTGATAATAGATCCAACAAAGGCAATGGCAAGAGGAATTTTTTTTTTTTTAATAATATCTCACGAAATTATAGAATTAGCAAGGGTTCGGTTTAAATTAGTTCATTGTGGAAGGATCACCTTTGCAATAACACCATCCTTGGCAAAAAAAAAAAAAATTTGTTCTAAGATTGCCTCATAAATCAGTATACGATTATTTGCAATAGGTAGATTTAGGAACATATTTGTCTAAAAGAGGATGTAAATTTTTAGAAAAATATCTGATAGTGTCACGACCTAAACCCGCCCCCATAGGTTTAGTGTCGTAACCAGCCAGTAATCCTAAGATTACTGAAGGCCTCTTAGACAAAAATCAAATTATTAGGGAAATTATTAGGGGCTAGCTGAAGCAAATAACAAATATACAATGTCCATTAAGCTGTGCAGATTTATTTGAGACAGAAAATTTTCAAACTTTATATACATACTTATATTTACACATCATTCATATATAGATAATACAAAAAGTGACTTAGCCCTATTTACAGATAAAACAAAAGCTTGTTCAAATTGACAAAGGAAAATAAAAATAAAACTTAGGACTTGTTCACATGATTCACAAAAGACTTCCGTGAACCTTCTCGTGAGGCACAGTGGTTAGCTTGACAGAATAGATCCAGACTTGAAGTCCTGAGCCTGGTCACGTGCCTGGTCACTTACATACATAATATAAACAATGAGTTGGAGCCTAGTGAATAACAACAGAGTAAAGGTTTTTATGAATGATGTCCACAACAGATTCAGAAATCAAAATTCAAATCAGAAACAGATTCATATTCATATTCAAATTTGTAAACAGTCATATGTGGTACATTCATTAGCTAATAGAACAGATTTGTCATATAAGACCCACGTGCATGTGCAGAGTAGATGGTCATAAAGACCCATATCATATTAGACAGATGATTATGCATAATCTTAACAGATCATTCCATGATTGGAACCTACGTGAATTACTGGTACCAAGTAACATATAACAAATATCACATGACAGCTGCTAAGGATGCCACTTTTACATTTCAGAGAGCTGGACGTTCATTCATTCATACATAAATTATCATTTTAGAAAAAGCAGAGTAAATCATTTAATCAGAAAATAACTTAAGTACAAACATTTCTTTACAGAGTTGTTACTTACAGATAGCTCTAGATACAGGTCAGATAGATTAGAATGATCAGACAAACGATAGCGCGTGACCTACACAAACACATGACAGATATACATTGAAACACACCCTCTATATATTGCTAAACGTAATTTAATTCTTCTTAGTGTGTTTCTAATTCATTTCCTCATTATTGTGGCTTAAACCATGACTTAAGAATGCTTAGGATGGAATGAGGATGCAATTATGCATTTTGAAACACTTAGCAAAATTTCAGAAAATAGGGCAGTTCGCTCGAGCGATGTTTTGGTCACTCGAGCCAAGTGCCATGCAAAGATGAGTTTGCTCGAGCGAAGCTTTGGTCACTCGAGGCAACTCCACATATCTGCAAAAGTACTGAGAGCATGCAAAGTGCGCGAGAGCACATAGTTCACCACTCGAGCGATGAAGCAGAATTCTAAAATTTCTAGATTTGATTCCTAAGTTCAAAACTCCATTTCAAAGCATCAAAACTCATTCTTTTGGGCCAAAACTTAAGAAAACATTTAGAAACTTGTGTAAAAACATGAAATTAAGATCAATTCACAAAATCAAGGCCCAAAACCAAATCAATTCTTCAAAACCATGCTTAAAACTTTATGTATATAACATGCATGTATTTATTTGGAGTTCTTTCTTCTTCAATTATCAATATGTGAAGTGATATATATAAAATCTCGTTGAGCTCTCATACTTTATCAAAAATAAATACTTGCATGTGAGAATTTGGTAGAAATTAAACTCAAAATCCATGAACTATATAGCGTTTCTAGTTCAGACCCGCCCCATTTTGTGTTTTGGACTCGGATTTCATAACCTTGTACAGTTGTCCATGTCTTTTCCCTCTTATTCTTTCTTAAATTTGGTTATTGGATTGTAGTTGTGTGTTTGGAACATGTTAGTTGCTTGATTTTCCAAACCTTTGTTGCCCAAATTTTGGCTCCTCTGCTCGAGCGGCCATTCTTCTGCTCGAATAGGCTTTGTAAACTCTCAGTATTTTTGCAGACCTGCAAGTACTGGAAGAGTGTATTCTACGCTCGAGCGGGTGGACGCTCGAGCGGCCAATCTTGAGCTCGAGCGATGTCCTTCGTTTGCAAAATTTCTGAAAGTGTGTATTCTACGCTCGAGCGTCACTTCTTACGCTCAAGCGGAACAATGTGTCTGATGCTCGAGCGTCACTTTTCACGCTCGACCGGACTGTGTGTATATCAGTCCGTGAAGACAACTTTTTGGTTCACTTTTTCATTCCTTTCTCTCCCTAAAACTCTTCAAAACCCTAGATCTTGAGTTTCTCTCTCTAAAACTCATCTTCTCTCTACTATTTCACTTAGATCCATTGGGATCTTTACCCTAGTGTCTTTGAGAAAAAGGTAGAGCATATACATGGGTGAAAGTCCCGAAACCACACGTATACATGGGTACCGATCCCGCAGATGAAATTTTCGTAAAATGGCAGATTTAAGTGTTTGTGTTGTAGTTGTGTTAATTGGAAAACCACTGAGTTGTGGTCTCAGTTAGGTTGTTGAAAGATAATGAAATCGGCTCATGAATTGAAATAAATCAAAGGAAAATGGATTAAGATATGAACTTGGTACTTTATGATTATATAAAATGTGAATGTTTTGTCACAGGCATTAT
>JAXFYN010001631.1:0-15000 GCA_036172215.1 Camellia granthamiana | reverse complement strand
TGTTTGGCAGTGTGGTCAGAAATTGACTCACATAATTTGGCGCCATCTGTGGGAAAGAAAGGAGAATAAATGGCCAACGACGAACAGAAAGAGAAAGTTGGGGACGACACCCCTACTAGGAGTGGGAAACATATTGACCTTGACGTCGAAGAAGACAACTGCAACAAAGAGACTCGTGATAAGAATCACGAAGAAAAGGACGTCGGCCAGAAGGGCGACGTGCCAAAGAAATTAGACCGAAGCGGGTATTATAATGAGGACGACCTCCATGTGTGGAAAGAAATATGCCTGAGGAAGGACGACGAGATAAAGAGAATGTCAAACAAATTGGCAGACCTGCAAACGATTGTCAATTTCATGATGCAGAACAACGTCATGCAGCCACCATTCCCGTTACAAGATACGTCAATTCCAGCGGCCAAGAAAGGTGCCCAGAAAGGGGGGCAGAAAACGGTTCCTGCAGTTCCTCAGCACGACGGGACCAAGGGACATTCTCATCGGCCTTCACGGGAGGTCGGGCATGGAGAATCAAAGAGGGCTAGAGAATGATGCTTGGGAGTTGGAATTTACAAGTTAAGGTTGGTTTAACACTTGTTGAAATTTTATAAATTTACAAGTTGAAGTTAAACCGAGGTCATGTTTAACACTTGTTGAAATTTTAAAAATTTACAAGTTGAAGTTAAACCGAGGACATGTTTAACACTTGTTGAAATTTTAAAAATTTACAAGTTGAAGTTAAATCGGGGTCATGATTAAAGGAATGAATGATATAGGTTCCATCACCTTAGGATGCCGAGGTAATAGAACCTAGGAGCAGTTGTGAGGACATAATTTTTGAATGACAATACTTGGCCGAGGTGTCACCGAAGTGCCACGTGTCCTGGTCATGATGCTGAAATGATCTCGACTAGGTCGATGTTATCTGTGAGAATACCGAAATCTGGGATAAGGGGATAAGGGACAAGAGTCCTAAAATGGGAGAAGACTTCAGTTTGGGTAAAGATAAGACTCTTAGAGAGTTTATCCTAATCCTAATCCTACTAGGAGTCCAAGATTACCAGTAATCCTAAGTCCATTGGAGCTAGGCTTCTATTGGGACTAGGATTATGTTGGCTATAAAAAAGAGGTACTCCCATGGGTCTAAGGTATGTCTTTTATGCTCTGTCTAGTGAGTTAAGCACTATTGGTTATCTTTGAGAGATATTTTACTGACTTGATCGTCAGAGTGCCCCCGGGTGGACGAACCACTGCCGGAATCTTTTCTTTTCTGTGACAGGCCGTTCGGGCAATCTATTCTGCCGGTGCTCTCCAGCTGAGTACCTGTTTGGCAGTGTGGTCAGAGATTGACTCACACAATGATATACTACATCAATAAACAAATTCCCTTCTTGATAAACTTGCTCAGTTAATGACTTGGCTGGATTTTTTTTGGTTTTTTGGTTGGCTATGCTTGTTTTATTTCCTGTTTAACTCTGGCTATTAACAAGTGAAAACTGGGGAACAAATTTTTACCAAAAAAATTTAAAATGATCAGTCTATGTTGAATGGTCTGATGTTCAGAATTGAATAAAATATCTCTAAATGGTCCCAAAGTTAGTGGAATGATGGAAAAAAATGCTAAACCTTTCTATCTATGTCAATACAAATGATGGAAAAATGCTACCACATGAAAAATAAAAAAAATAAAAAATAAAAAGGAGTAAAGGGGAAAAAATGCTACCAACTGATGAAAAGTGCAAGCAATGATCAAGACCTATATTTTTACGATGCCTCCTATGATACCCTACCCAATTACTGTCAAATAGATGAAACAACAAACAAATACATTGTATAGACCTCTCTATCTATGTCAATACAAATTGTGTTTACAATGAGTCCAGCTTAACAACTAGAAGTTCCTTTGTACATGGCAAGGTCCTATTAATTACATCACTTACTTATAGCAACTCCAACACCGCCTAGCAAAAGTACATGAAAAAGTAAACACGTAGTTTTGTCTAACTACTTTGGTTAGTGTATATTTTAACAAGGGTCATGCTAAGTAAGAAGTAACTAATGAATCTATTTTCATTAAATACATCTTGGAACTTGTTAAATCTTAGTTAATAATTAGTCAAACTATTGTGCTTTAACTAGTATTTATTAACCAACATTAGAAAAATGAAAAGATAAAACAAGCGAGACTTACAAAAAAGGCAATCTCCAAATGCTCGATGTCATCTCCAAATGCTCCTCACTCGACCTATTCATCTTCGCTATCACATTATTTTGTGAATTTCCTTTTTTGTGCTTGAATTCCATGTTTCTGTGTTGTAATTTCCTTTTTTTGTGAATGAATTTCCACCTTTTGCTATTGTATTTCCATCTCTAGACACCTTACATAGTCACTGTCAGTCAAAGCACTGGTAGTTTTGATAGAGAATGAAGGCCTCAACCCAAGTCCTTTAAAATATCCCGATCTTCGCTTGAGCACCTTCACAGATAGCTCCTCCGGAGTAATTGGTGTTGGGGTTATCCCACATGGGTCCATACAAGTCTTTACAAAATAATAGGTCCTCCATTTTAGTTTTCCAAGTTACCCAATTGCTTCCATTGAAGCTAGACATACGACCCACATTCCCCTCCATTGATTTACACAAATAAATAAACCCCAATAAACCGTAAGCTCAAGAATAAGGAGAAGAGGCATGACAAAAGTGTGGATAAGAAGCAAGAAGACACAACGGCAGTTACTACCGATGATCTCATGGTCGTTTGTGAAGATGATTGTATCAATTTTGTGGGCCAAGAGAGCAATTGGGTGATTGATTCCGGTGCTTCTTTTCATGTGACTTCTCGAGTTGATTTCTTCACTACCTACACTGCAGGAGATTATGGTTCTGTTCGAATGGGTAATGAAGGTTTGTCCAAGATTATTGGTATGGGTGATGTTTGCTTGGAAACAAATTTGGGCTGCAAATTGTTGCTTAAAGATGTGAGGCATGTTCCCGACATTCGCCTTAATTTGATCTCTACTGGGAAGCTAGATGATGAAGGCTTCAACAACAAATTTGGTGATGGAATATGGAAGCTCACAAAGGGCTCCTTGGTGGTGGCTAAGTGCAAGAAGACTCATACACTTTATTCGATGCAAGGAAAAATTTGTAAAGGTGTTGTCAATGCACTTGAAGATGATACTTCTACCGAATTATGGCATAAGCGGCTTGGCCATATGAGTGAAAAGGGGCTACAAGTTTTGTTCAAGAAAGAGCTTCTACCCGGTTTGAAAGGTACACATCTTAAAACTTGTGTTCATTGTTTGGCGGGTAAACAACATAGAGTTTCTTTTCATAAAAATGTTGCATCTAGAAAAGAAAATGTTTTGGAGTTGATTCATTCGGATGTTTGTGGTCCTTTAAAAGTTAGAACACATGGTGGTGCACTTTATTTTGTTACTTTCATTGATGATTATTCAAGGAAAGTTTGGGCTTATCTACTAAAAACTAAAGATCAAGTTCTAGAAGTATTTAAGCATTTTCAGGCCATGGTTGAAAGAGAAACAGGGCAGAAATTGAAGTGCATCCGAACAGACAATGGTGGTGAATACATTGGGCCATTTGATGAGTATTGTCGCAGCCAAGGTATTCGGCATCAAAAGACAGTTAAGAAGACTCCTCAACAAAATGGCGTTGCCGAGAGGATGAACCGCACCATTGTGGAAAGAACAAGGTGTTTGCTTTCACAAGCTAAATTGCCAAGACCCTTTTGGGGTGAGGCAATGAGTACAGCGGTTGACTTGATCAATTTGTCTCCTTGCTATTCTTTGAATGGTGATGTTCCTGAAAGAGTTTGGACTGGCAAAGATGTGTCTTATGAGCACTTGAGAGTGTTTGGTTGCCGAGCTTTTGTTCACATTCCAAAGGATGAAAGGTCCAAGCTTGATAGTAAGTCAAGACAATGTATTTTTCTTGGCTATAGGCGTGATGAATTCGGGTATAGATTATGGGATCCGGTCGACAAGAAAGTTATTCGAAGCCGTGATGTTGTGTTTCTTGAAGATCAAACAATTGAAGACTTTGGTAAAGGTGATCAACCGGAGCCAAAAACTAGTGATCTCATTGACATGGATCCATCTCCTTCATCTTCAGTTGATGATGAAAATGGGGGAGATGTGCAGCCACCTATTGAAGAAGCGGAGGATGATGCTAATCCTAATGAAGTTGAACCAGAAATTGAGGAAGAACATCCAACTCAAGAACCGCCACCACAGCTTGAGTTGAGGAAATCTACAAGGGACCGACAACCTTCAAGAAAGTATCCTCCCAATGAATTTGTGTTGATTTCTGATCAAGGGGAGCCTGAAAGCTACCAAGAAGCAATTGAGCATGCAAAGAAAGATGATTGGAAAAAGGCTATGGAAGAGGAGATGAATTCCTTACTTGAAAATCATACCTATGACTTAGTGAAGTTGCCTAAAGGGAGGAAAATTCTGAAAAATAAGTGGGTTTTCAAATTGAAGAATGATGGCAAGAATCTGAGGTACAAGGCACGTCTTGTTGTGAAAGGCTTTGGGCAAAAGAAAGGTATTGACTTTGACGAGATTTTCTCGCCGGTTGTGAAGATGTCTTCTATTCGGGTTGTACTTGGCATGGCTGCAAGTATGAACCTTGAAGTTGAACAACTTGATGTAAAGACCGCATTTCTTCACGGTGATCTTGAAGAAGAAATTTACATGAAGCAACCGGAAGGTTTTGTAGAGAAAGGGAAAGAGAAATTTGTTTGCAAATTGAAGAAAAGTTTGTATGGCCTCAAGCAAGCTCCGCGGCAATGGTACAAAAAATTTGACTCTTTCATGATGAATAATGGTTTTTCTAAAACCACTTCGGACCATTGTGTGTTTGTGAAAAATTTTCCGGATGGTAAATTTATTATTCTTTTGCTTTATGTTGATGACATGTTAATTGTGGGTCAAGATTCTACCATGATTAACAAGTTGAAGTTGGAGTTGAGCAAGTCTTTTGCTATGAAAGATTTGGGACCGGCAAAGCAAATACTTGGTATGAAAATTGTTCGTGATCGCAAAGAAGGACTGATTTGGTTGTCTCAAGAGAGCTACATTGAGAAAGTTCTTGAGAGGTTCAACATGAATAAAGCAAAGCCGGTTGGTTGTCCACTTGCAGGTCACTTCAAACTTAGTTCGAATCAATGTCCTACAAGTGAGAAAGACAAGGAAGAGATGTTGAAAGTTCCTTATGCTTCAGCAGTTGGTTCTTTGATGTACGCCATGGTTTGTACAAGGCCGGATATTGCTCACGCCGTTGGTGTGGTGAGTCGTTTTCTCTCTAATCCGGGTAAAGAACATTGGGCAGCGGTAAAATGGATTCTAAGATATCTTCGAGGGACTTCGAAGGTGTGTTTGTGTTTTGGGGATGGTAAACCGATGCTTGATGGGTTCACTGATTCTGACATGGCTGGTGATGTTGATTCTAGGAAATCTACTTCGGGGTATTTGATGACTTTTGCAGGGGGAGCTGTGGCATGGCAATCTAAATTACAAAAATGTGTTGCTCTCTCAACTACCGAAGCTGAATTTATTGCCATTACAGAAGCTTGCAAAGAAGAGTTATGGTTGAAGAAATTTTTGCAAGAGTTGGGTTTGAAGCAAGAAAAGTATGTGCTTTATTGTGATAGTCAAAGTGCTATTCACTTGAGTAAAAATTCTACTTTTCATTCGAGATCGAAACACATTGATGTGAGATACCATTGGATTCGTGATGTGTTAGATTCGAAATTGTTGCAACTCGAAAAGGTTCACACAGATGATAATATTTCAGATATGTTGACAAAGACTTTGTCGAGGGACAAACATTTAAAGTGTCGAACTTTGGCGGGTATGGTTGATGTCTCCACCTAAGTCGGTAGGGGGAGAATTGTTGGGTATACCTCCTTATTGGAGTGTGGGACCCAATTGGTTTTGGAAAAAGAGTTTTAAGTTGGCTTGGTTTAGGTATAATATTTTTATATATTATATTTGTGGAGGCCCAATCCAATTGGGATACAATTAGGGTTGATTACAAAACCCTAGATTCATTATATTATATTTTATATTCATATGGGAGGCATTGTTTTTGGTTGAAAAACACACAAAAAGTGGCGGCTGTTCTATAGCTTCGGCAACAGTGCCTTTGGGTTTCAATTGGGATTAATTGTTGCTTTGAGTCTTGACTTGGTCAACCAAAAAATTGGTGTCTTGGTGTGTTGCTCTACTTTGAAGCGGGTGATTCGGTTTTGATTTGGGTTCATTATTTGGGTCTTTCACAATTCTGATTCTGAAGATTTTGGTTCTTCTATTTGGTGAGGTCTTTCCTCTTGTTTATTTGTGATTATTGGAATTCACCTAAGGGTGGTTTTGTGAGACCATTAGTGTCTCGTTTGTAATCGTTTGGAACCTATTTGGTTGATAGTGGAATCGGATTTCGATCCCGTGGACGTACCTCACATTGAGGGAACCACGTAAAAATTCTTGTGTTGCCTTTGATTTAATTTTTCCGCATTAGTTTTTATTCTCATTGATTGATTTACTTGTGGGGATTCATCGATTTTCCCTAACCACTGGTATCAGAGCCCAGGTTTACCAACAAGTCTCAGCCCAATAGTCCACAGGAGAAACGGGTTGTCGCTGCTCCGACCCAGGGCCCGATGTGTGAGGGGGAGATTGTTGGGGTTATCCCACATCGGTTGTGGAAGGGGCTGGTGGTCAGTTTATAAGTGTGAGGGAAAGCCTCACCTCTTGAGCTAGCTTTTGGGGTTGAGAGAGGCCCAAGACCACCCAACAATTGGAACCACACCAGGTTGGGAGCAATGTTCATCTTGGATCTTTATCATATTATCCTGTCATTTTGAAAAGAAAAAAAAAAAGAAAAAGAAAAGTGAATAAAGATACAATAAAAATCGCAATCATCCTAATACAAAAGGTAAATATATATACATAATTCTTTTCGCACCCCGGAGAAATCCATTGCTTTGTGACATCATTAAAGTGTGTGGATTTGTAAACACATGGCAACTCTGGCAGTTGGTCCCCATTTGCGATTGCCTGATTTTATTTATTTATTTTTGTTCTTCAACTAGTAAGTTAAATAAGAATGATGGTAACAGAACTATATTATAAAATAAAAAATAAAAAATTAAAGAAGATGCATCGCCTTATGTACCCTAACTAGAAGAGACTTCAACCTACATCTATGCTTCGTCTTCAATTGTTTTCTATCGTCAATGTAGCTATTGATTGCTTCTACAATGAGCAAGTTCCAATAGAAAAATATATATATTATGAAGATGTAAGGTAATTGTCAACAATAAATAAACATAAGAAAAGTTTACCAGCCAATTACTATCATTCAACTTCCTGTCAATAAAGTTTTTCTGTTTCTCGAGGTCACATCCAGGCAGTGGGTGGCTTCTAGCATACTCCTCTCCCTTAGCACTCTTAAGGCTCAAGTATTTTTTTCCATAGTCTATAGGTATGGGTACTCAAGCTCCGTCCACACTTTGTTGCCACTGCTTTGTTAACATCCATGGATTCACCTTGCATCACAAATTGATCCTAGCAACAGCCACAAATATTGTAAGTTGTAATTAATTGTATTACATGAATTCAATCAATTATGTAATACTTTTACCGTTAGATGCTAAAACATAGGTGTCGTAACTTCTTCATTGACATGTTTCCATCTACGAATGCTAAAGTCTGGCAAGTGTGTATGGACCTCAACACCAATTTTGGAGACTAATTGAGAGGCATGATCCCCTACTGGCGCACGATACTCTTATGGTATGGGAACTTTGAACTTTCCATATTTCTCAACCATTGCTTGCACCTTCAGCCCCCATGTCAAGTCATGAGGGTGTCTACTAAGCACTGTTTTAAAGACATAATATTGATTGGTTAGTAACTAATTAAAGCAAAATCATAAAAGCAATATAAGTTACCTTTTTTTTTTTTGTGAATAAGTTATAAAATACAATGATAAAATATAGAGATATACAAAGGGCATTCCCCAAGTCTTACAACACCAAACTAAAAAAACTAGAGCTATACAAGAGAAACAAAACCAAATAGTAAACTAAATAAACTATAAAAGTCATCTTGAGTAAACTAGAGAAGAAGTGCACTGAGGAGTTGGACGATGCACTTCATGTATCATCCACAACAAAGCTGCACGTATGTAGAAAGTCTCACCAGTCAAGGCATCATAGGTTAATTTACCATTTTTCCGTAATTCATTCAATTCATCCACTAAAGGTCTCATGTAGACATCAATATCAATTCCTAGTTGTGATTCACCAGGAATAAGTAATGACAACATGAAAAATGGATCCTTCATAGCCAACCACGGTGGCAAGTTGTACGAAATGAGTACGACAGGCCGCAAACTATATGAGTTATTCATATTTCTGAAAGGGTTGAACCCATTAGTAGCCAACCTTAGCCTCACATTTCAAGGCTCCAAGGCGAATTCAGGATGTTATGAATCGAATTCCTTCCACTCATCACTATCTACAAGATGCTTCAATACACCGTCATCTAGATATTTTTTCTTAAACCATTTCATATCCTCAGCTCCCTTCCTGGACATGTACAACCTTTTCAATCTCAATGTTAACGGGAAATATCGAAGGACCTTACGAGAGATCTTCTTACCTCTACCATGATCTGTCTTGTATCTAGAAGCCTTACAATCTAGACATTTATCCAGTGTTGCATTCGCCTTCCAAAAGAGCACACAATCATTTACACAAGCATTAATGAGCTCGTATGACAAACCTAATTCACGTAGTATTTTTTTAGCTTCATAAGTTGACTTTGGAACCAAATTATCCTTCGGTAAAAGTTTTGTTAAAAACTCTATCATCATGTCAACTGACTTATTACTCTAATGGTTTGTTACCTTCATATTAAGTATCTCAATGACAAAATTTAACAAAGTGTAATTTGTGCAACTTGGATACACCTCACGTTTGGCATCATTCAACAATTTATCAAAAGTGCAAACCTCCCCCCCTAGGTTGTATTAGTTGATCCCTTTCTTATTCGATCTTCCACTAAGGCATCAATACCTCCCAAAACCTCATTACCCTAAACGAGTATATCATGATGATGAGCCTAATTTGATTCACGGGGTTCCCTATGCATGTGCCAGATAGTGTAAGTTGGAATAATCCCATGTTGCAGCAAATGAATTTGAACAATTTAAAAATTTTGTCAAACAACATTCACACACTTTTGACAAGGGTACAAAATTTTACCATCTCAATCGATAACCACCATTGCAAAATGAAGAAATGATATTACCCTATCATAATATGCCCGACTTATCCTTCTATCAACTGTGCTACCTAGTGCAATCCAACTCTTGTCCATGTCTGACTATGTCGAGTTAATTAAAGTTAGGTGAATAGGACAAATTTTATATATTAAAAAATCAAAAATAAATATTTTAATTAAAAAAATTTGAAGTTCAATGATTATACCGAGTTATATAAATGACAACCACACATAAATCAAACGAGGAAATAGACAAAGCAATTTAGCATAAACAAGAGAACTATCCAAAACCAAAATAGAACCCATGGCAAAATAACCATCAATAAGAAGACAAATAACATAATTTAGAGAAAATTTAACCAATAAAGCGGTGAGCTGAGAGTAAAAAGCAGATAACATGACACAGAAAGAAAACCCACAATATGCCACATTGAGTTTCTAAAGCAGTCAATTTAAGTACTCAAATATCCAAATGCAAAATCTTATGATTGAACTGCATACATTAGAAAAAAATATATATATGCCCCAAATAACAAAGTTGACACATCTATCAACTAAATTGGGATATTGAAAAAAGAATACATTGGGAAACAATTAGTAATCTGGCTCACATTGCACTCGGTAAACAAAATGTGATTAAATTTTGCAGAGGAACTTAAGAATGTACTTAAGGAGCTATGCATATAAGAAATGAACGATGCCAATAGAATTGATAGCCACATGCAACAATTCCAATAAATCTCCCGAGATTAAAATTTGGTACTTATGGCCTATTACTTCAATTCGTACTCTGTTTGATTTTCTCTGTACTCAACTATATACGAAGTCCGGAGAAGTTAAAGCAAGATATGCTAATTTAAGGGTGTAATATTCCAATTTTCATTAAATATATATATCCCACTGCCAAAAAGAGTATTTCATCTCTTATCAAACGCAGTGATAATTATAATTTATAATTCTCTATTATAAACAGTAAATGGGCAGATATAGGGTCCTGATCACCAATTCACCATGAACTCATTTTTCCAATCTACATGTGGGTTGTCCAAGTTTGAGGATGTTTGTGATGGTAAATTCTGGTAAACATTTGTATTATACATTTCACATTGATGCAGAAAATAAAGAATGTTGTGGGTGATCACAGAACAAAGGTGGGTATATAAACATATGGGATGGATATGTTATGAACACTGTGCTCTCTTGGTTGTGTGTAGATCAATCAATATTGCATGTTGTGTAAACTCTTAATTGATAGGTTCAATACTTTATGCCACATCAAAGTCTATGTTAGCATCCTTCACCTCCCCAGCCGAGGCCACACCATGTTCATGTTGAAGAATAAAAGTGACAAAAAGTACTTTGGAAAATGTAAGGAGATTCTTCGAAAACTTTGCCAAAAAGTTCTAAGAAGCCATTGTCAAATGCAAGACCAAGATTGACTCAACTATTGCAAAAGCTAAAACTTTCATGTTTTCAACTTTGGGCTTGTTTTGCTCTTCAGTGTGAAAGCTGAATAGAAGAATTTATTGAGTTCTCTGGTGGAGCACTTGCAGAAGCTTTTTGGCTACGTGAAGCAGTTCATGAAATTAATGAGTGAAGTGAAGCTAACTAGATATGGGTTTAAGTGTAATTCATGTGATGATGACAAAACATTTTTGGAAGAGTTAATCAGTCATATATCTGGGATTTTGGGTATAGAGCAGGAAAGCCAACCACATGAATTCTATTTCAATCTTTAGAAATTGGTGAAAGAGAAAATTGACAGTTTCTTGAAAAAAAAATCAAAAGTTTGGCTGAGGATCCATGAAGGAGAGGCTTGTTAGTTGATTTAAGTCTTATTGTTTTGTTAGTTCTCTTGAATTAAGTGTGTTTTGAATCTAATTTGTGTTTTTTTTTAACCTTTACCTAGAGCAGCCCTAGCAAGAACATGGGCCGACTTCACACCCAGTCTCATTAACCTAGTGTTTTGTTTTTTTTTTTTTGTTTTTGGTAGAAAATGTGCTTCATAGAAGAAAAGTTAATATTTAACGGAGTATTTTGTATTTTAATACCCCTAGCACCATCAAACAATTGATCAGAGAAATACAATTCAACAGAATGAAGAACATTATGAGCTCAATGTCTCTGTTAAATTCTTCTTTTATTTAAAGGTTAACAGCACTTTAACATCTTCAAGCAAACCAAATAAATTATAATCAATCTATTTTTCGCGAAGAGATAATTCCAAGGATAATTGAATTTTGGCGCTATTTACTTAAACTACCATTGAAAGATTAGTGTAAAGATAATTATTGCAGGGAATTCTAATATACTAGGTAATAGAATCTTAGACTTGACCCTCGATGATTTGTATTTATAGACAAAAAGAATGACTATCAACAAAAATTACAGAACCTACAAACCAATTAAATCTTGTATTAAAACATGACTATCAACAAAAATTACAGTACATGGGATTCATTGACCACTGCTCAATGAATAGCAAAAACAGTCACATTGACCACTGCTCAAGGTGTGAACCTTCAAATTAAAACATGGAATTCATTGTTCATAAGCAATCACTGTAAATCTCGTAGGATTTTAGATAAATGACTATTGACAAAAATTATGGAACCTACAAACCAATTAAATCTTGAATGCACAGTTCAATTGAATTCAAAGGGTAGGGTTCCATTGAGGTTCTTCCATTGTTGTTTCAAATATTACCCATAATGAAGTGTGTATTTACTTCTTTTTTAAGATGTTCAAAGTTTGTACTTCTAATGAAAATTAATAAGTGCAGATGTTCAATAAGCAAGGGAAATTAGCAACAAAAATAGAAAAATAGAGAAATTGTGTGTGTGTGTGTGTGTGTGTGTGTGTGTGAGAGAGAGAGAGAGAGAGAGAGAGAGAGAGAGAGAAAGAGAGGACCCATACCTGAAAATAGAAAAATAGAGAAATAATAGAATACTACTCGAAGTGACGTCAACAGCGCTGACGATTGCTCGGAGGAGAACGCGGGTGACATCGGTAGCAGCATTGAAGGAGAAGAATGGGTGACGTCGGTGGTGGCGCAAAAAGAGGAGAACGAGCTGAAGGAGGAGAATGGCGCTATGTTTTGTGAGAGAGGGATGAGAGGAAAACTAATGGAAAAAAAAAAAAAAAAAAAGGGGTGGAGGGGGGGGGGGTATTAACTTCTTCTTTTTTTTTCAATTACCGCCAATATCTCAAAATTCTCCCTCCAAAATTGGTGACAAAATAATTTCCTCACCAAAAGTCTCAAAATATTAAAAATAAAAAGAAATGTTTAAAATTATTAGTGACAAAAGTATATTCCTCACTAATAATTTTATGGAAAATGAGTGGGAGCACTAATTAGTGCTCCCACTAATTAGGTGGCAGTGGGTCCCACCAGTAATGATGTGATGTTTTGGTCTTGGAGTTGTATTTTTTTTTTTTTTAACTTTTTTAATGCATTAGTGCTATTAGTGGTGATGTTTTTAGTGGGATGAATCATTGTTGTAATTTTATAATTGGTGGCAAAAAATTTTCTCACCAAAAGTCTCAAAATTTTAGCGCCACCCAAAAAAATAGAAGGAAAACTTTTAGTAACGAAACTTAATTTTTCCTCACCTAAAAAGAAGTATTTATTGATGAAAATAAATTTCGTCACCCATTATTTTTATTTTTTTATTATATATGACAAAATTTTATAATTCCTCATGGATTATTTTTATTTAATGATGAAATTTATGTTCTTCACTAATTTTCATTACCATAGATTAGTTTTGTTGTAGTGTTCAAAATATCAATGCTTTTGCATGACCTAGGTAATCATGGATTCACCTAATCTCATTTGTTCAATCCAATTTAATTTTATTGATTTTGAGTAGATAGTATTTTTCGGAGAACGGATGTAGATAAAATATTTTAAAATTTATGAATACGGTTCGAATAATCAACCATCCTACACTCGTATAAATCCGATCCGCCTATAAATGAAATTCAAAAAAAAAAAAAAGAACTGCTACAAATTAACAACTTAAGTAGAAATAATAAAATATATATTTTGTGAAAATATAAAACAATACCTTAAAAATATGCAAACATGATGTCATGACCTATTATAAACAAATAATACATATTTTTTAGGTTAATAGTTATTGGAGATTGTAAAAGTAATGAATTATAATTCCAAAAAAATGCCTAAAATTTGTAAAGTCCAAACCGCCAAATTGATAGCATCCATCCGTCAACCTATACGGTCTGGTCAATCCGCATCCACCAAGCCAGTGGACAGATGAGGATTATTTTTTCTAATTCGCCTAATTTTGAACAAATGATGGATAGGATGTACTCGACCCAACCAAATCCGCAATCACCTACTTAAATTTATTTTATTTGAAAGGTCTTACTTTTGAAAAATAAAAACTCATTTACAATTTATTCAAATTTGTTTAGAGAGGTATAAATTTTAAGTTAAAATCAACTACAACTCAATTTAAGTCCGTCATCACAAGTTGAACTTGAACATGTTATTATTCAATTTGATAGACTTATATGTATTATAAAAAATTAAATGAATTAAATTGAACTCTCAATTAAAACTCATTTGAAATTGTTTTAAAAGGTAAACAAGCTAAATATATTTTGAAACTCATTAATTTTTTAAAATAAAATTAAATAATCTACTACTCTACTAATTTATTGTCTTTAATTAGTTTCGGAAAACTTTCAAACATTGTACACTTTGACCAGTACAAACGTAGTAAAAGCAAGCGCAAAATCGGAATTGCTACCATAGATATTGTCAATCTGTGGGGGCATAGATAATATCATTTGGATTAGAAGATTGATGAGATCTGTATTCTCTGGAGGCGTGATCTGCTTGTTCTTTATTGTCTTTATAAGGCACAAACAAAGACACAAACAATGTAGTCAAAATCAAAATATGAAAAAATGTTTAGTTTGATTTTAAAAAAATTATTTTTAAATGAATTGCAGTTCATGTTTAGAGATTTTTTTTTTTTTTTTTTTTCATATTTTAGAATTTTTTTAGTTGTACTTAATTTAGATACATCTAAAAAGTAAAATAAATTAAATAAAATATTTTACAAAATAATTAAAAATAAAATTTTATATACATTTTTGTTCGACTTTTTGTTTATTTTTAGTAAATTTTTTTTTCATATATTTTTTTTTAAACTTTTATAAATATATCTAATTTTGATGTATCTAAAAAAAAATTTAAAAAAAAAAATTGACTAAAATAAAAATAAACAAAAATTTATTTAAAAATAATTTTTGAAAATTTAAACCAAACAAACCGAATGCATGATCCATGTAAAGAGAGTAATGCTATGTTTGGTTGGGGGATTTAGTGAGGGATTTGGAAAGGGAAATGGAAAACGTAGGTGAAATGTGAATAAAACATATTTATATTTCACCTAGTTTCACATATTTTTTCCCTTTTTCATTTTAAATCCCTCCTCAAATCCCCCAACCAAACACAGTATAAAGGATATTCCATGTTTTGTAGTGGGTGGGTTCCAAAGTTCATGATATCATGAGCCCCTCTGAAAATTAGGACCACACCAGCACCACCACCTTCGGGGCGTTCCACATTCGGAAAACAACAATGATTCAGGACTCCAGTGAGGTGGTAGGAAGAAATAAAAATAAAAATAAAAAACAAGATAAATATATCATATCTT
>JAXFYN010001630.1:0-15110 GCA_036172215.1 Camellia granthamiana | reverse complement strand
ATTAAATATATTATTAATGTTAATTAAATAATCCTATTAATTAAATACATCGGGTTATTATGATTCGAACATAACTCTTCCTCAACCCAAATGAGGCGCCTAACCAACCCGGCTCTAACCCGTTATTTTTTTTTTTTAATGAAATATATTATATCTAAATATAATATATTAAAGAAGAAACAGAATAATGTAAACCGTCTAGTATAGGAACAGGATACATACCAAGTACAACAGTTAACACCACTAATATCAGCAGTATATTAAATTCTCGTTTACTTACGTCTGGTATGTTAAATTTGAAAAATTGAGAAAATGAACCTGCAAAAGCTATTCTATTGAACATATAGATAGTATAGCCGGCACTGAGTATAATAGATGAGCTAGCAAATGCACCTAATAGAGGTAATCTTTCAAAAGTTCCGTATAAACTCATGAATTCTCCAATAAAATTTAAAGATAAAGGAGTTCCGGCATTTCCTAAACAAAGAATAAAGAATAATATAGAAAACACAGGCATCAGTTGTGCCACTCCTCTATAAAAGGTTATTAATCTGGTAGAGGATCTGTCGTACAACACACCACCAGCACATATAAATAGACCAGAAGAAACAAAACCATGCGCTAGTCCCAATATTATTCCTCCTTCAATACCTTGTATACTATTACTAAATACTCCTAAAAGATAGACAGCAGCATGTGAAACAGAACTATAGGCAATAAGTTCTTTTACGTCTATTGTTCTCAGAGTGCTGAAACTTGCGTATATAATTGTAACGACACCTATAACGTATACCATAGGTGTGAAATACATATATGCTTTAGGTAGCAACGGCAATATCAATCTTAATATTCCATATAGACTGAGCTTAAGTACTATACCCGCTAATATAATGCTACCTCCTAAAGGTGATTCCACATGTGCCTTTAAAAGCCAAGAATTTAAAAATATAGTAGGAGTCTTAACAGCAAAAGCTATAAATATTCCGCAAAACAATATTATTTGAGTATAGAAATTAAAATTTGTTTTGTAAAGGGCGTCAAAGTCTGTGGTTCCCATTATAGAAGACATAGTTAGTATAGATAAAAGTAAAAATAACGAACCTAATAACGTATATAAAAACAAGTAGAAACTAGCTCTTACTCTGTTGCTAGATCCAAAGATACCTATTAGCACAAACAAAGGGGGAAGTATACTTTCAAAGAAAATATAAAACAACAGTATATCCAACACGATAAATACTCCAAGTAACAGTGTTTCTAACAATAATATTATAATGATGTACGATTTTATATTTTCTGATATTGAACTTCAATTGGACAACAGTGATATTGGCATAATTATTGTAGTTAAAAGTACGAAATATATGGATATACCGTCTACACCTAAATAAAAATCAAAGCTACTAACGTTATGATATTCTTGTACGAATTGAAATTGATTAGTACTAAAATTAAATAGAATAAATATAACTAAAGAAATGAAAAGATTGATTACGGATGTTGCTAAAGCAATGGTCTTGCTAAGCTTTAAATTTTTGGAACCATCTGAAATTGTGGAAACAGTGAATATACCAACTATAGGTACTAACAACAATGACATAAGTAACATTTAAAAGCTACTAGAAATAAATGAATTTTCCTCTTATATAATAATATAAAAATTATGATTTTGTAAGGATACGTTTACTTAGGTATCACCAATTATATTTAACCATTAAAATAAACAAACATTACTTGATATTATTTCGAAACTATAAATAATACAAGGGACTATTATGATAAAAGCTATAACCACCGGTAGTAGTATTGTTCAAGAAAAAGACATCAACTGATCGAAACGTATTCTAGGGAAAGAAGCTCTTACTCATATAAATACAAAGACCATTATACAGGATTTAATACCTATAGTTAAACCATCTATCATTCCTTCAATAAGTGGAAGAGAAAAAAAGTTGAATAGTTCTTTTTCTATTTCTGCAATACTAAGTAACGGGTCAAATGTAAATATATAGCTCAGACCATAGAATAGATAATTAAATATGTACATTATGTACGTAAAATTTAATGAATATCCTGCAAAGAATAACATTGTATTAAGTATGCAAATTAATACTATACTGGCGTATTCTGCTAAAAAGAAAAACACAAAGATTACGGCAGCATGTTCAGTCATAAAACCACTTACCAGCTCGGATTCTGCTTCAGCTAAATCAAAGGGGGCTCTGTTGGTTTCTGCTACAGAACCTATAAAGAATATAATAAATACTGGAAATAAAGGCAATATAAACCATATAGATCTCTGAGCTTCTATATTAACAGTAAGATTTAAACTACCAGTTAACAATATAACTAATAGTATGGCTGAACTTAATATCAGTTCATAACTTATAAGTTGTGCAGTACTTCTAAGCGACCCTAAAAAGGCGTACTTTGAATTAGCGGATCATCCAGCTAGCAATATACCATAAGTAGCCAGTGAAGAAACAGCTAGCATATACAGAATACCCAAATTAAAGTCTCATATTGCTAATCCAGGCCCATAGGGAACCACGGCATAGCCTAATAGGGAAAATATTAAGGTTATAACAGGACCAAGAAAAAACAATATCAGGTTTGCTTGGGTAGGTGATATGTACTCTTTTATAAGTAGTTTAAGAGCGTCAGCAAACGCCTGTAAAAGACCATAGGCTCCTACAATATTAGGACCTAGTCTTCTTTGCATACTAGCCATTGTCTTTCTCTCAGCTACTGTTACAAAAGCCACTGTGAGAAGAACTGGCACACTAACCAGCAATACCTCAATAACAGAAATAATGGTAGGGGAGTAAATCATGGAATAAAAGGATAAAATTAAAGTTTATTTTCATCAAATATACATTTAAAATTAATTTTTTTGTTAAACCATCAACAAATTTTATTATTTAAAAAGATCTTTTTAATAAGTTGCTTATGTACATAAAGCATCATTGTTTCCTATATGAAACTATAATAAAAACAAATGCTTATATCTCTATTAATATTTCTAATAATTTCAAATGCCATTAGTTTAAGACAAGATAAATCTATATTGTTTTCAAGAATTGTTATAAAAACTTTACTTTTTACAAGTTTTATAGCAGTAAATAATTTGTATGTAGCCCCTTTAGATAAAGGAGTAGGGATTTATGGTGGATTGTTTAACGTTAACGCTTTAACTCAGACATTTAATATTTTCATATTTTTAGTTAGTGCAGTTATACTTATATTAACTAGTTTCTACCCTAGAAAGGTTTATATAAAAGAATTTTATTCTTCCTTTTACAGACTGTTTTCGGGTAAATTGTCCTATAATAAAAACCTGATTTCAAATAAAAACGGAGAGCAATTTCGAATAATTGAATATGCATTAATAATAGTGTTTATTTTATGTGGGGCTGTATTTTTAGTAAGTACCGGAGATTTAATCTCCGTATTTTTGTCTATAGAACTGCAAAGTTATGGTCTATATATATTATCCACTTTATACAGGGACTCAGAATCTGCTACTGCTAGCGGATTAACCTATTTTCTACTAGGTGGATTATCATCCTGTTTTATTTTACTAGGCTCTGCGTTGTTATATGCAAACTCGGGTACTACTAACTTAGATAACATTTATGTTATTTATTATATAACAGAAGATTTAATGTGGTACGATCCTCTTTTTATAGATTTAGGACTGATCATTATGCTAGTAGGATTTTTATTTAAGGTTAGTGCTGCGCCATTTCATTTTTGATCTCCGGATGTTTATGATGGAGTCCCTACCGTAGTTACAACGTATATAGCTATCGTGCCGAAAATAGCTATATTTGCTTTGTTTATAGATTTATTTTCACACATGATGTCTTTTACAGATTCTTGAAGAATAATATTTATATTAAGTAGTCTTTTATCATTTGTTGTAGGGTCTGTTTTAGGTCTGACACAATCAAGAATAAAAAGATTGTTTGCATATAGTACGATAAGTCATGTAGGATTTATACTACTTGGACTTTCTACAGATAATACAGAATCAATGCAAGCTTGCATTTTTTATATATTCCAGTATACAATATCAAATCTAAACGCTTTCTTTATATTGCTATCACTTGGATTTTTCCTATACTTATACGTTTATCAGGAAAACGATGAAACACGAGCTATAAGAGAAAAGCTAGTGGATGAAAATAATTCACCTATTCAGCTTATTAGTCAAATAAAAGGATATTTTTATGTAAATTCTTTCATTTCTATAAGCTTGGCTGTAACATTGTTCTCATTTATAGGTATTCCCCCTATAGCAGGTTTTTTTGCTAAACAGATGATTCTAAGTGCTGCGCTGGATAAAAATCAAGTATTCCTGGTATTAATTGCGATCCTCACTAGTGTTATAGGAGCAGCTTACTATTTAAATCTGATAAAACAAATTTTTTTTTACAAAAGTAATTACAACAAGAATTCCTCAATGGATAATATAAGTTTAGCAGCATATATAGTGAATCACGACAATACTATCTCAAATGAAAAACAAGACAAGATAGACAAAGCAGAAGTAAACCAAAAGTACATTAGCTTTAACCCTAATAATATAACAGTCAATAGCGCACTTAGTAGCACTATCTCAATAATAACTCTATTATTATCATTATTTATATTTATTCCTGAAGAGTGATTTAACATTGTAAGTATATTAACATTAACATTATATAAGTAATAAATGACAAGTCAAACGTTTTTTTTTCTTTTCATACCTATATTAGCGATTGTGTTACTATCAGTAAATTTAATACTTGCTCCCCATAATCCTTATGAAGAAAAAGACAGTGCCTTTGAATGTGGTTTTCATTCATTTCTCGGACAAAACAGAAGCGAGTTTAGCATTTCATTTTTCATATTTGCGCTATTATTTTTATTATTTGATCTGGAGATATTACTAGTTTATCCATATGTGGTTAGCAGTTATGTTAATGGAGTTTTTGGTTTAATTATAATGTTGGTTTTCTTTATTATACTAACGCTCGGATTTGCCTTTGAATTAGGAAAAAACGCTCTAACAATAGAAAGTAGACAAATAAACTACTTATAAAAAACGGCCATAGGTTAATGGTAGACCGTTCGTCTTCCAAACGATGTGTACCGATTCGAATTCGGTTGGCCGTATGCACTCTCTATTACTTTTTTATATACACTTCAAATCACATGGATGATTATAGTGTTGAAAATAACTATTCACAAAGAAGTAAGAACTGTTAACTTAATTGGTAAAGCATTTTCTTGTCGAGAAAAGAGATGTCGGATCGTAGCCGACACAGTTCGTGTTTATAGCTAAATAGACGTAAAAAGTAACAATATTTATTTAATTGCTGGTGCAAGTGATATAATAGGTAACAATACTTTGTAAATGTAATTAATTGTGGAAAAGTCGCTATAGGTAAGGCAAGATATTTGCTAAATATTGTGTTCTAACACTTGGATGTTCAAATCATCTCTTTTCCGAAAAATAAAAGCTAATATATTCAAAACAATAAAGAGTATAGTTTAATTGGCAAAATAGGAAGCTTCAAACTTCAAATTCTCAGTTCAAGTCTGAGTGCTCTTGTAGTTGAAAGATGAATTCCTTAACTTAATAGGTAAAGTGTACTTTTGATAAGAGTATGTTCGATGTTCAAATCATCGAGGAATTATGTAACTTCAAACATTTCTACTCATGTAGGGTGAGTAAATATTTTTATTAATTAAGAGAATTGGCCGAGTGGTTTATGGCGGTAAGCTTGAAACTTATTAGGTGTAAAAACCGCATCCGTTCGAATCGGATATTCTCTGAGAAAATAATTAGCGACACGACGTAATGCTATAGCACAAAGAAGCAAATACATAATTACGTATATTGCATTATCAGTGCCTTTTATACCCTGTTTTTTACTGAAGAGAGCTTAGCTTAACGGTAAAGCATGTGACTTTTAATCATTATCATATAAGTTCAAATCTTATAGCTCTTATAGAAGTTATTATTTTAATAACATCATAGATGTTATACTCAACATTTATCATACAATACATCTGATACTATACAATGTTATAGAAAATATACCTTAAATTCAAGTAGTTATAATGAACTTCTTATTTCAGGTGAATATAATTAATGCTGTTACATGCTTTTTTTTGTAAATTATATTTTTCTAAGCATTTATATTTATATAATAAATTACTCCTAGCTATAATAATACATCATTCAATTACATTAATGATTTTGACCACAACAAAAGAGAAGTAAGCTCTTCTAACTTTAACATATCAATGTGATGAGAGCGTTGATTTTTATCAAGTAATGCAAAGGATATTGGAACTTTATACCTAATATTTGCTTTATTTTCAGGGTTATTAGGTACAGCATTTTCTGTGCTAATAAGAATGGAACTATCTGGGCCAGGTGTTCAGTACATAGCAGATAATCAGTTATACAATAGTATAATCACTGCACATGCGATACTTATGATATTCTTTATGATAATGCCTGCCATGATTGGAGGATTTGGTAATTTTTTACTTCCTTTACTAGTAGGAGGGCCAGATATGGCATTTCCAAGACTAAATAACATTAGTTTTTGATTACTTCCTCCTAGTTTAATACTATTTATATTTGCAAATACAATCGAAAATGGGGCAGGTACAGGGTGAACTTTATATCCTCCATTATCAGGAATACAAAGCCACAGTGGACCTAGTGTAGATCTAGCTATTTTTGCCCTTCACCTTTCAGGTATAAGTAGTTTACTGGGAGCAATGAACTTTATTACAACAATATTAAACATGAGAAGTCCTGGTATAAGATTACACAAATTGGCTCTATTCGGTTGAGCAGTAGTAGTTACAGCTGTGCTATTATTACTGTCACTGCCCGTTTTAGCCGGAGGTATAACAATGATTTTAACTGACAGAAATTTTAATACATCTTTCTTTGAAGTAGCGGGAGGTGGAGATCCTATATTGTACCAACATTTATTCTGATTTTTTGGTCATCCGGAAGTTTATATACTTATTATACCAGGTTTTGGTGTTATTAGTACAACTATATCTGCAAGTTCTAACAAAACCATATTTGGATATTTAGGTATGGTGTATGCTATGATGTCTATAGGTGTATTAGGTTTTGTAGTCTGAAGCCATCACATGTATAGTGTAGGGTTAGATGTAGATACTCGTGCATACTTCACTGCTGCCACTTTAATTATTGCAGTTCCTACTGGAATTAAAATATTCAGCTGGCTAGCTACTTGTTATGGAGGGTCTATTCAATTAACACCGTCGATGCTGTTCGCCTTAGGATTTGTGTTTATGTTCACTATCGGAGGACTAAGTGGTGTTATCTTAGCAAATGCCTCTCTAGATATAGCATTCCATGATACATATTATGTAGTGGCACACTTCCATTATGTTTTAAGTATGGGTGCTGTATTTGCGCTATTCAGTGCCTGATATTTCTGAGTGCCTAAAATGTTAGGATTAGACTACAATAAACTATTAGGAAAAGTCCATTTCTGAATATTATTTGTAGGTGTTAATCTTACTTTTTTCCCTCAACACTTTTTAGGTTTACAAGGTATGCCAAGAAGATCAGTGATTATCCTGATGCTTTTGCGGGATGAAATCTGATAAGTAGTGTAGGTTCTATTGTTTCCGTAGTAGCCACATGACTCTTCTTAGATATTTTATACAAACAATTAGTTGAAGGTAAAAGTGTTTCAAGATATCCATGATCAATTCCTCAATTCTTCACAGATTATCTACAACATTTCTTAAACAGAGCATACAGCAGTTTAGAATGAGCTTTAAACAGTCCACCTAAACCACACGCTTTTGCTAGTCTACCTTTACAAAGTGCATTAATAAATTAAAAAAAAAAATAGGTATGCTGGAATTCGCAGACAGGTTCCGTTTAGGCCGGAATGGTTAACACCCGTACAAGTTCAAGTCTTGTTACCTATAATTCATATTTATCTATTCAATCAGCATTATGGTCTGAATATACCAAGATAATCAATGATATGTTGTAGACTAATAGGTAAGTCATAAATTTTTGGTATTTACTATTGAGTGTTCGAATCACTCCAACATAAAAATAAGAGGTGGATATAGTTCAATAGGTAGAGCAGCTGTATGTGGAACAGTAAGTTTCCTGTTCAAATCAGGATATCCACCCTATGTACAAAACTAAGATATATATTAATAAAAACTGTGTATTTTTAGCCAGGATAGTTCAATTGGTTAGAACATTAATTTCATGCATTAATAATGAGAATTCAAATTTCTCTCCTGGTTGGTAGATGTGAAAGTGCCAATTAATAGAAAAAGGAATTAGCTCAATTGGTGGAGCAACCGTTTTACACACGGAAGGTTAGGTGTTCAAATCACCTATTCCTTATAACACATAAATATTAAAAAAAAAAGCAGTTTATTTGTTTAAAAAGGCTATTGCTTGCATTTTATAATGACAAGCATTGAAGGAAGGTCCCATTTGTTGGTATGATGGGTTGAGCTGTAAACTCAATAGCTGAGGCTGTCGAAGGTTCGATTCCTTTTCTTCCTATAATTATATAAAGTATACTCGCCAATAAAGGCTTTATTAATCTAATAATACATTAAAAATGTTTTTTCAGCTGGATAGTTACACTCTTTACACCATTAGTCACAGTTAAAACGTGTTAGCTCAATGGTTAGAGTATTGTGCTACGGACACAATGGATATGAGTTCGAATCTTATACACGTTTGCTATTAATCTATTATTTTTTGTTGCTAATTTTTTTATGAAGAGAGACATGATTGTAAATGGTTTACATTTTGATTGCAGATCAAGTAAATGGGGTTCGATTCCTCCTTGTCTCTTTATTATTTTACTCCTACTAGCTTAATGGTAGAGCTGGATACTTCTAATATCTTGGTCCAAGTTCAAATCTTGGGTAGGAATTCTCATATATAGAAGATATATTTATTTAAAATATAGTTTATTTAACATCATAGTGATTAGTTTATTTAAAAACAGCATATCTGTTGTTTGCGATGCACCGAAACCATGGGGAATGTATTTTCAGGACAGTGCTAGTCCACAAATGGAAGCTTTAGCGGAACTACATGATAATATCATGTTTTACCTGGTTATAATATTATTTGCTGTAGGATGAATAATGATATCTATAATAAGAAACTACGCAAAAAACAAGATAAGTAACAAATATATCAACCACGGGACATTAATAGAGCTGATTTGAACTGTGACTCCAGCGTTAATTTTAATACTAATAGCATTTCCTTCTTTTAAATTACTATATCTTATGGACGAAGTCACTGATCCGAATTTAACAGTGTTTGCAGAAGGTCATCAATGATATTGAAGTTACCAGTATCCCGACTTTCTCAGTGACGACAATGAAGAATTGGAGTTTGATTCTTATTTAGTTCCTGAGTCTGATCTAGAAGAAGGAAAACTGAGAATGCTAGAAGTCGACAATAGAGTTATATTACCAGAAATAACTCACACAAGATTTATTATCTCTTCCGGAGATGTGATACACTCTTATGCTTGTCCGTCTTTAGGAATTAAATGTGATGCTTATCCTGGAAGATTAAACCAAGTATCTGTTCTCGTAAATAGAGAAGGAACGTTTTTTGGGCAATGTTCAGAAATATGTGGTATATTACATAGCTCTATGCCTATCGTAATAGAATCTGTATCACTAGAAAAATATCTATCTTGATTACAAGAACAATAAATATTGCTAGCATACGTAACCTTTAAGTTATTAAAGGCGACATACCTTACGTGTTATAAAAAAAATACATCAAATTTAAAGTATTACCCTACTTGATTAATAACTGAAACTAAATTTTTAAAATAATATATATTGCATTTGTAAATAAACAATGAGAGTTTGAAAAAGTCATCCCTTAACTAACTTAATTAATGAATTTTTAGTAGATTCACCTCAACCTTCGAATCTAAGCTACTTGTGAAACTTTGGGTCTTTACTAGGTTTTTGTTTAGTTATACAAATAATAACAGGTGTGACATTAGCAATGCACTACAACCCTAGTGTGTTAGAAGCGTTTAACTCAGTGGAGCATATAATGAGAGATGTAAACAATGGATGATTAATTCGTTATCTGCATTCAAACACAGCTTCTGCTTTTTTCTTTCTAGTGTACCTGCACGTAGGAAGAGGGTTGTATTACGGGTCATACAGAGCACCAAGAACCTTAACATGAACAATAGGTACTGTTATACTTGTCCTTATGATGGCAACTGCCTTTCTAGGATATGTTCTTCCTTATGGTCAAATGTCTTTATGAGGTGCCACAGTTATAACTAACCTTATGAGTGCTATACCTTGAGTAGGAAAAGATATCGTAGAGTTTATCTGAGGAGGTTTTTCTGTTAATAATGCAACGCTTAATAGATTTTTTGCGTTACACTTTGTTTTACCTTTTGTATTAGCTGCATTGGTTATCATGCATTTAATAGCATTACATGCCAGTGCAGGGTCGGGTAATCCTCTAGGTGTGTCTGGAAATTACGACAGACTACCATTTGCACCTTATTTTATATTTAAGGATTTAATTACAATCTTCTTATTTATAATAGCGTTATCTGTATTTGTATTCTTTATGCCAAATGTGTTAGGAGATAGTGAAAATTATGTTATGGCTAATCCAATGCAAACTCCTCCTGCGATAGTTCCTGAGTGATACTTATTACCATATTACGCAATATTAAGATCCATACCTAATAAACTGTTAGGTGTTATCGCGATGTTTTCAGCAATATTAATAATACTGGTAATGCCTTACACAGACTTAAGTAGAAGCAGAGGACTGCAATTTAGACCTTTAAGTAAAATCGCTTTCTACATGTTCTTGGCTAATTTTTTAATACTAATGCAACTTGGGGCCAAACACGTTGAATCTCCATTTATAGAGTTTGGACAAATAAGTACAGTATTGTATTTTTCACATTTCTTAATAATCGTTCCTTTAGTAAGTCTGTTTGAAAATAGCTTAACAGATTTACATATTTATCATAAAAAATAAATAATAATTTAACTATTACATATAACAAAACAATGCCTTTTAAATTATAACATAACGAGGATTTAATTAAAAAAAAAAACGTAGTTTTTATATTTTGAACTTATTTATTTTAAACGAAATAATTACTAATAATTTGAATTACAACTTATTGAATGTAATATCAACCGTATCAGTGCTATGTGGTATATTGGTTATCATAAGCAAAAATCCTATCGTATCCGTACTCTTTTTAATTGGTCTATTCATGAGCATAGCAGGATATCTAATGATGTTAGGAATTAACTTTATAGGTCTGTCTTATTTACTAGTGTACGTAGGAGCAGTTTCAATACTTTTCTTATTCATATTAATGCTAATTAATGTTAGAATATCTGAACTTGTAACTGATAACAGTAATAGTATACCGTTGGCTATTATGATAAGTATATTTGTTAACATTAACCAGCTATTTCCTAGAGCAGCAGGTATGCCTGCTATGATGGTTGGAGGATTTCATCTCATGAAAAAGAATTACGTAGATATGAAAGGAGAAATCCAACCTTATATAGATTTCGATCATAACTATACATACATAGGCTATGACCTAAAACGAGCTACACTTTGTAACTTCTCATTCTTGAGATTTAAGATTAGCAGAGACATTTCATATAACTAGCATTGGAAATATCATATACACTAATTACCCTTTATGATTAATACTTACATCTATTATACTTTTATTAGCTATGATAGGTTCTATATTAATTACTATAAAACAATAAGAATTGCTTATAATTTTTAATAGTAGCAAACATGGCAATGGAGTATATATCATTCGGTCATGTAAAGCGATCGAATTTATACGCATGTAAATATTTAATAGCTATCTCTTCTTTTTGAGTTCATCATGAATTACCTTTTTAACATAATGAGTCCACTCGATCAATTTGAAATTAGAAACTTAATAAGCTTAAATGCTCCTATACTAGGGAATATATCTTTATCTTTAACTAACATAGGATTATACTTAACATTAGGAGGATACTTAGTGTTTGCAATGAGTCTTGTGACTACAAACAATAATAAAATAGTGTCTAATTCTTGATCAATAGGTCAAGAAACTCTTTACGCTACTGTTCATAATATAGTTATAAGCCAAATAAATGAGAAAAAAGGGCAAATATATTTCCCTTTTATTTATGTTTTTATTTGTGTTCATTTTAATCAATAACTTGATTGGTATGGTGCCCTACAGTTTTGCTTCTACTAGCCATTTCATTTTAACTTTCTCATTAAGTTTCACAGTCGTATTAGGTGCGACAATACTGGGATTAAGTAAAACATGGCTTAGAGTTTTTTTTCTCTTTTTGTTCCTGCAGGTTGTCCATTAGGTTTATTACCTCTGCTAGTGTTAATTGAATTTATTTCTTATCTAGCTAGAAATGTGTCATTAGGTCTAAGATTAGCAGCAAATATACTATCAGGTCATATGCTCTTAAACATATTAAGCGGATTTACTTACAAACATAATGACTTCAGGACTTCTATTTTTCTTTCTAGGGTTATTTCCTTTAGCGTTCATAATAGCATTCTCTGGTCTAGAATTAGGAATTGCATTTATACAAGCTCAAGTGTTTGTAGTATTATCTTGCTCTTATATTAAAGATGCATTAGAATTACATTAGTCTTTATAAAAAAAAAAGGTATAGACTAAAGTGTTCACTTAGACCAAGCCTATCTGCTCCTCCTATTTTCACAACTATAGGATATATTTTGTATAATAATGATTTTATAGTTTATGCATAAAATATATGCTTTTATATAAGATACATTACAGTAAAGTCTATTGCTTTGTATACAGAGGTATAAAAACTAAAGTTTTTGTATTTAACAGAAAATTTAATTATAATTTATAATGTTTAGGTGAAATAGCAAACATCTGTAAAGCTTTTTTTTAGTTTTATATGCAATAACTGAAACTAGCTTACTTATATCCTATATAATTCATTTACATAAAGATGAATATAGTTCTGTCGTTTTTAGGTTTGTTATGGTGGTTGGACGTATTAAATAATAATTACTACATTTAAAATGTCAAATTTTAATCGAAGCGCTTTTCAGGGACATCCTTTTCATTTAGTATCTCCTTCTCCTTGACCAATATTTACTTGTATTAGTTTATTGACCTTAACTACTTCAGGAGTATTAACCATGCATAATTTTGAACATGCAGGTTACTGACTATTTTTTGCCTTTATATTACTAGTGTCAAGTATGTTTTTCTGATTTAGAGATGTAATTTCTGAAGGTACTTATTTAGGTAACCACACCCTAGCTGTACAAAGAGGTTTAAATATGGGGGTAGCTTTATTCATAGTATCGGAAGTTTTATTTTTCTTAGCAATATTTTGAGCATACTTCCATAGTGCACTATCGCCTACTGTAGAATTAGGTGCTCAATGACCTCCTATGGGTGTAGAAGCCATTAATGCCTTTGAGCTTCCATTACTCAATACTGTTATATTGTTAGGATCTGGTGTAACAATCACATACTCTCATCACTCGTTAATACAAGGAAATAGAAACGGTGCTCTATACGGAGCGATATTCACTATAATATTAGCTTTCGTGTTTACTGCTTGTCAAGCAGTAGAATATTCAGTTTCTTCATTCACTTTAACAGATGGTGCATTCGGTTCTTGTTTTTATTTTGGGACAGGTTTCCATGGTTTACATGTGATAATCGGTACCATATTCTTAGCTGTAGGATTCTGGCGTTTATTAGCATATCACCTGACTGAAAACCACCACTTAGGAATGGAATCTGGAATATTGTATTGACATTTCGTAGACGTTGTATGATTATTTCTGTTTCTGTCTGTTTATTATTGAGGATCCTAAATATAAAAAAATAAAAATTTATTGTGCTTCCTTTTCTAATTATGCTAATATGAGGCTCTGTGCTCAGATCATTCTATAAAATAATTATGCATATAGACTTTTAAGTCATTGCGATTTAAAGGTTATTGCCATAGCCTATTTTTTTTATGATTGTTAATAATGCAAATATTGTTAGAACAATAATATTATTGTCGATCGTATATGAATAAAGCATCAGTATGTAAAAAATTAATCCTACTAGTATATATAACGCATAGGTTGTAATAACCCCTGTATCCAAGTTAGCCATGTTTCTACTTAGAGTTACTAATCCTTTTTCTAGTCCATAGGGTCCGATTAGCTCAATAGAACCTTTGTCTATTACCTTAGTTGTTTGCCCTCCTAATTTTAGAATAAAAATCTGTTACATACTTATTATAGAAAAGTTCAATTAAAAAACGTTGGTTGAAAAAAGCCATAAACATTATATCCTATGCTAGACAAATTAAAATAAACCAATGCCTTAGGTGTAAACTCTAACATTATTATAGAAATGAAACTTAGTGTTAAAGTTAATATAAGAGGTAATATTTTAAATAGTGTAGGCACGGCAAATTCAGTATCTAACATTATTTCATGAGAAGGATGAGTGAATAAGCTGTTATCTACAAAAAAAACTAGAACCTAACCCTATAAATATGTCTTTAGTAATATAACCAAAAAAGATGGAAAATACTGCTAGTATTATGAGAGGAATGCTCATATATATATCACTTTCATGTACATGCTTGTAATCCATGAGAGATCCGTTAGGATTAGTTAAGAATGTCATGTATAAGACTTTAACTGAGTATAAGGTAGTAAACATAGCACCAATTGTAGAAATAAAATAAACTACTATGCTAGAAAAATAAAACTGACCATATGCTGATTCAAGGATAAAATCCTTAGAATAGAATCCTGTCATAAACGGGAATGCTACTAGACTTAACGAAGCTATGAGCATTACTGAGTAAGTCAGAGGCAAGAAAGCTCTTAATCCTCCGTATTTCCTGAAGTCTTGGTTGTCAGCCACAGCGTGTATTACAGCACCAGCACCTAGAAATAAAAGTCCTTTATAAAAAGCATGATTAACTAAGTGAAACAAAGCTATATTATAGGAAGAAAG
>JAXFYN010001629.1:0-15182 GCA_036172215.1 Camellia granthamiana | reverse complement strand
TATTTGGAAATTAAATAAAAGAGGAAGTTGAATAGAAAAGGAAGCTGCATAAAAATAAAAATGGAAGTTGCATAAAAATAAAAATAAAAATAGAAGTTGCATAAAATTAAAAAGGAAGTGGAATGAAAATAAAAATGAAAGTTTATTCAAGAAACCACTATCCTTTTTTATTTAATTTCCTTTTCCATTCAGCTTCCTTTTCTATTTAATTTCCAAATTGATCGTTAAGGTATAGTGGTTTCTTGAATGAACTTCTATTTTTATTCAATTTTTAATTTGCATAAAATTAAAAATTGAAGTTCATTCAAGAAACCATTATACCTTAACGATCTATTTGGAAATTAAATAAAAAAGGAAGTCAAATAAAATAGGAAATTGAATAAAAATGCAAGTGGAATAAAAATAAACATGGAAGTTGCAAGAAATTAAAAATGGAAGTTCATTCAAGAAACCACTATACCTTAACGATCAATTTGGAAATTAAATAGAAAAGGAAGTTGAATGGAAAACGAAATTGAATAAAAATAAAAATGGAAGTTGCATAAAAATAAAAAAGGAAGCTGCATAAAATAAAAAAGGAAGCTGAATAGAAAAAGAAATTGAATAAAAATGAAATTGAGTAAAAATAAAAATGGAAGATGCATAAAATTAAAAATGGAAGTTCATTCAAGAAACCACTATACCTTAACGGTCTATTTGGAAATTAAATAGAAAAGGAAATTATAAAAAATGGAAGTTGAATAAAAATAGAAGTGAAATAAAATGGAAGTTGAATAGAAAATGAAATTCAAGAAACCACTGTACCTTATCGATCTATTTGGAAATTAAATAAAAAGGAAAAGGAAGTTGCACAAAAAAGGAAATTGAATAAAAATAGAAGTGGAATAAAATTAGAAACAGAAGTTTAATTATTTAATTTATTCAATTTCATTTTTTATTCAACTTCCTTTTTTATTTAATTTCCAAATTGATTGTTAAGGTATAGTGGTTTCTTGAATGAACTTCCATTTAATTTTAAGCAACTTCCTTTTCTATTCAACTTCCTTTTTTATTTAATTTCTATTTTTGTTTAATTTCCAAATAGATCGTTAAGGTATAATGGTTTCTTGAATAAACTTCCATTTTTAATTTTATGCAACGTCCTTTTTTATTTTTATTCCACTTCCATTTTTATGCTACTTCCATTTTTAATTCAACTTCTTTTTCTATGCATCTTCCATTTTTATTTTTACGCATCTTCCATTTTTATTTTTATGCAACTTCCATTTTTCAGTTTTATGCAACTTTCATTTTTAATTTTATTCATCTTCCATTTTTTATTCAACTTCCTTTTTTATTTAATTTCCAAATAGATCGTTAAGGTATAGTGGTTTCAATTTCCTTTTCTATTCATTTTTATGCAATTTTCTTTTCTATTCAACTTGCTTTTTTATTTAATTTCCAAATAGATCGTTAAGGTATAGTGGTTTTTGAATGAACTTCCATTTTTAATTTTATGCAGCTTCCACTTTTATTTTATTAAATTTCATTTTCCATTCAACTTCCATTTTTTATTTTTATTTAATTTTCTTTTTTATTCAACTTCCTTTTTTATTTAATTTCCAAATAGATCGTCAAGGTACAGTGATGCATTTTTATTCAATTTCCTTTTCTATTCAACTTCCTTTTTTATTTAACTTCCTTTCTATTCAACTTCCTTTTCTACTCAACTTCCTTTTCTATTTAGCTTCCTTTTTTATTTTTATTCGATTTCCTTTTCTATTCAGCTTCCTTTTTTATTTAATTTCCAAATAGATCGTTAAGGTATAGTGGTTTCTTGAATGAACTTCTTTTTTTATTTAATTTCCAAATAGATCGTTAAGGTATAACGATCTATTTTGATTTTATTTTTTTATTTAATTTCCAAGTGGATCGTTAAGGTATAGTGGTTTCTTGAATGAACTTCCATTTTTAATTTTAAAAAACTTCCATTTTTATTTTTATTTTTATTTAATTTCCATTTTTATTTTTATTTCACTTTCATTTTTATTCAATTTCCTTTTTTATTTGTTTAATTTTATGCAACTTCCTTGAATGAAAGTTCCATTTTTAAATAGATCGTTAAGGTATAGTGGTTTCTTTTATTCAATTTCCTTTTTCTATTCAACTTCTTTTTTTTATTTAATTTCCAAATAGAACGCTAAGGTGTAGTGGTTTCTTGAATGAACTTGCATTTTTAATTTTATGGAAGTTCATTTTTTATTTAATTTCTGTTTTTATTTTTATTCAATTTTCTTTTCTATTCAACTTCCTTTTTTATTTAATTTCTGAAATTTCCAAATAGATTGTTAAGATATAGTGGTTTCTTGAATGAACTTCCGTTTTCAATTTTCTACCACTTGTATTTTTATTCCACTTCTATTCAACTTCCTTTTTTATTTAATTTCCAAATAGATCGTTAAGGTATAGTGGTTTCTTGAATGAACTTCCATTTTTAATTTTATGCAACTTCCATTTTTATTTTTATTCCACTTTTAATTTTAAGCAACTTCCATTTTTATTTTTATTTAATTTCCTTTTCTATTCAACTTCCTTTTTATTTAATTTTTATTTTTATTCAATTTTCTTTTATATTCAACTTCCTTTTCTTTTTAATTTCCAAATAGATCGTTAAGGTATAGTGGTTTCTTGAATGAACTTCCATTAAGATTGGAAATTGCATAAAATTAAAAATGAAACTTCCAAATAGAATAGAAAATGGAAGTTGAATAGAAAAGGAAATTAAATAAAAATGGAAGTGGAAGTTCATTCAAGAAACCACTATACCTTAACGACTATACCTTAACGATCTATTTAGAAATTAAATAAAATAGAAGTGGAATAGAAAAGAAAATTGAATAAAAATAGAAGTGGAAATTGAATAAAAATGCAAGTGCAATAAAAAAAAAGAAGTTGAATAGAAGAGGAAGTTGAATGGAAAAGGAAATTGGAATCTATTTGGAAATTAAATAAAAAAGGAAGTTGAATAGAAAAAGAAATAAAATAAAAAAGGAAGTTTAATAGAAAAGGAAATTGAATAAAAATAGAAATTTCATAAAAATAAAATGGAAGTTGAATAGAAAAGGAAATTGAATAAAAATGCAAGTGGAATAAAAATAAAAAAGGAAGTTGCATAAAATTAAAAATAGAAGTTCATTCAAGAAACTACTATACCTTAACGATTTATTTTATTTAATGGAATTAAACAAAAATTATTCCACTTTTATTTTTGTTCAACTTCCTTTTTTATTTTTATTCAATTTCCTTTTCTATTCAACTTCCTTTCTTTTCTATTCAACTTCCATTTTTATTTAATTTCCAAATGGAAGTTGATCCACAAAATTAAAATAGATCGTTAAGGTATAGTGAAAATTAAATAAAAATGGAAGTGAAATAAAAAATGGAAGATGCATAAAATTAAAAATGGAAGTTGAATAAAAAAGGAAGTTCATTCAACTTCCATTTTTAATTTTATGCATCTTCCATTTTTATTTTTATTCAATTTCCATTTCTATTCAACTTCCAAATAGATCGTTAAGGTATAGTGGTTTCTTGAATTGAAGTTGCGTAAAATTAAATATGGAAGTTCATTCAAGAAACCACTATACCTTAATGATCCATAAAATTAAAAATGGAAGTTCATAAAAGAAACCACTATACCTTAACGATCTATTTGGAAGTTTATTCGATTTCCTTTTCTATTCAAATTTTAAGGAAGTTCATTCAATTTTCTTTTCCATTTTTATTTTTATTCAATTTTCTTTTCTATTCAACTTCCTTTTTTATTTAATTTCCATTTTTATTTTTATTCATTTTTATTTTTATTTAAATTCCATTTTTATTTCATCTCCAAATAGATCGTTAAGGTATAGTGGTTTCTTGAATGAACTTCCATTTTTATTTTTATTCCACTTCTATTTTTTATTATTCAACTTCCATTTTTGTTCAATTTTCTGCAGCTTCCACTTCAATTTTTATTCAATTTCCTTTTCCATTCAACTTCCTTTTTTATTTAATAAAAATGGCTTCCATATTTAATTTTATACAACTTCCATTTTTATTTTTATTCCACTTCTATTTTTTATTCAATTTCATGTTTTATTCAATTTTCTTTTCTATTCAACTTCCTCTTCTATTCAACTTCCTTTTTTATTTAATTTCGTTTTCTATTCAGCTTCGATTTTTATTCAATTCCACTTTTCTATTCAACTTCCTTTTTTATTTAATTTCCAAATGGATCGTTAAAGTATAGTCCTTTTCTATTCAACTTTCTTTTTTATTTAATTTCCAAATAGATCGTTCAGGTATAGTGGTTTCTTGAATGAACTTCCATTTTTATTTTTATTCCACTTCAATTTTCTATTCAATTTCCTTTTCTATTCATCTTCCACTTTTATTTTTATTCAATTTCCTTTTCTATTCAACTTCATTTTTTATTTAATTTTCATTTTTAATTTTATGCAACTTCCATTTTTATTTTTATTCAACTTCCTTTTTTATTCAATTTCCTTTTCTATTCAACTTCCTTTTTTAGTCCACTTCTATTTTTATTCAATTTCATTTTCTATTCAGCTTCATTTTTTACTCAATTTCCTTTTCTATTCAACTTCCTTTTTTATGCAAGTTCATTCAATAAACCACTATACCTTTTCCATTCAACTTCCATTTTTATTTAATTTTCAAATAGGAAGCTGAATAGAAAAAGAAATTGAATAAAAATAAAAGTGGAATAAAAATAAAAATGGAAGATGCCTAAAAATAAAAATGGAAGATACATAAAATTAAAAATGGAAGTTCATTCAAGAAACCCCACTAGTTCATTCAAGAAAACCAATATACCTTAACGATCTATTTGGAAATTAAATATAAAAGGAAGTTGAATAGAAAAGGAAATTGAATAAAAATAAAAATGGAAGTTGCATAAAATTAAAAATGGAAGTTCATTCATGAAACCACTATACCTGAACGATCTATTTTTTCTTTTCTATTCAACTTCCTTTTTTATTTAATGTCCAAATACGATCTATGCATCTATTTAATTTCCAAATGGATCGTTAAGGTATAGTGGTTTCTTGAATGAACTTCCATTTTTAATTTTATGCAACTTCCATTTTTATTTTTATTCCACTTCTATTTTTATTCAACTTCCATTTTTATTTATTTAATTTCCAAATAGATCGTTAAGGTATAGTGGTTTCTTGATTGTCAATTTCCTTTTCTATTCAACTTCCTTTTTTTATTTTTATTCAACTTTTATTTTTATTCAACTTCCTTTTCTATTCAACTTCATTTTTTATTTAATTTCCAAATAGATCGTTAAGGTATAGTGGTTTCTTGAATGAACTTCCATTTTTAATTTTATGCAACTTCCACCTTTATTTTTATTCCACTTTTTATTCAACTTTCTTTTTTCTTTAATTTCCAAATAGAGAGCTGAATAGAAAAGGAAATTGAATAAAAAAGAAATTGAACAAAAAAGGAAGTTGAATAAAAAAGGAAATTAAATAGAAAAGGAAGTTGAATAGAAAAATAAAAACGGAAGTTCCTTTTTTATTCAATTTCCTTTTCTATTCAACTTCCTTTTTTATTTAATTTCCAAATAGATCGTTAAGGTATAGTTGTTTCTTGAATGAACTTCCATTTTAATTTTATGCAACTTCCTTTTCTATTTAATTTTAAAATTGATCGTTTAGGTATAGTGGTTTCTTGAATGAACTTCCATTTTTAATTTTATGCAACTTCCATTTTTATTTTTATTCCACTTCTATTTTTTTTTTCAATTTTTTTATTCGATTTCCTTTTCTATTGAACTTCCTTTTTTATTTTTATTTTTATTCCACTGTTATTTTTATTCCATTTATTTTCCATTCAACTTCCTTTTTTATTCAACATCTATTTTTATTTTTATTACGCTTCTATTTTTATTCAATTTCCTTTTATATTCAACTTCCTTTTTTATTTTTATTCAACTTCCATTTTTAATTTTATTCCACTTCCATTTATATTCAATTTCCTTTTCTATTCAACTTCAATTTTCATTTTTATTCAATTTCCTTTTCTATTCTATTCAACTTCCTTTTTTTATTTAATTTCCTTTTCTATTCAACTTCCACTTGCATTTTTATTCAATTTCCTTTTTATTCAACTTCATTTTTTATTTAATTTCCAAATAGATCATTAAGGTACAGTGATTTCTTGAATGAACTTCCTTTTTTAATTTTTTGCCACTTCCATTTATATTTGCATAAAATTAAAAATGAAAGTTCATTCAAGAAACCACTATACCTGAATGATCTATTCAATATTAAATAAAAAAGGAAGTTCAAGTGGAATAAAAATAAAAAAGGAAGTTGCATAAATTAAAAATGAAAGTTCATTCAAGTAACCACTATACCTTAACGATCTATTTGGAAATTAAATAAAAAAGGAAGTTGAATAAAAAGTGGAAGTTGTATAAAATTAAAAATGGAAGTTGCATAAAATAAAAAGTGGTTACTTCTATTTTATTTTTATTCAATTTCTTTTCCATTCACTATACCTGAACGATCTATTTGGAAATTAAAATAGATCGTTAAAGTATAGTGGTTTCTTGAATGAACTTCCATATTTAATTTTATGCAACTTGCATTTTTATTATTCCACTTGCATTTTTATTGAATTTCCAAAAGGATCGTTAAGGTATAGTGGTGTCTTGAATGAACTTCCATTTTTAATTTTATTCAATTTCATTTTCCATTCAACTTCCTTTTCTATTAAACTTCATTTTTTAATTAATTTCCAAATAGATCGTTAAGGTATTGTGGTTTCTTTCATTCAAGGTATAGTGGTTTCTTGAATGAACTTCCATTTTTAATTTTAGGCAACATCCATTTTTATTTAATTTCCAAATAGATCGTTAAGGTATAGTGGTTTCAAGAATGAACTTCCATTTTTAATTTTATGAAGCTTCCATTTTTATTTTTATTCCACTTTCAATTTTATGCAACTTCCATTTTTATTTTTATTCCACTTTAATTTTTATTCAACTTCCTTATCTATTCAACTTCTTTTTTTATTTAATTTGCAAATAGATCGTTAAGATATAGTGGTTTCTTGAATGAACATCCATTTTAAAAATTGAATAGAAAATGAATTGAATAAAAATAGAAGTGAAAATTAAATAAAAATGCAAGTTGAATAGAAATGGAAATTAAATAAAAAAGGAAATTGCATAGAAAAGGAAATTAAAAATGGAAGTTCATTCAAGAAACTACTATACCTTAACGATCTATTTGGAAATTAAATAAAAAAGGAAGTTGAATAGAAAAGGAAATGGAATAAAAATAAAAATGGAAGTTAGATAAAATTAAAAATGGAAGTTCATTCAAGAAATCACTATACCTTAACGATCTATTTGGAAGTTCAAAATGGAAGTTCATTCAAGAAACCACTATACCAGTGAATAGAAATAAAAATGGAAGCTGCATAAAAATAAAAGTAGAAGTTGCATAAAATTAAAAATAGAAGTTCATTTAGGAAACCACTATACCTTAGCGTTTTGTTTGGAAATTAAATAAAAAAGGAAGTTGAATAGAAAATGAAATTAAATAAAAAAAGAAGTTGAATCGAAAATGAAATTATATAAAAAAGGAAGTTGAATAAAAATGGAAGTTCATTCAAGAAACCACTATACCTTAACGATCTATTTGGAAATTAAATAAAAAAGAAAATTGAATAGAAAAGGAAATTGAATAAAAATTAAAGTTGAATAAAAATAAAAATGGAAGTTGCATAAAATTAAAAATGCAAGTTCATTTTCCTTTTATTCCACTTGCATTTTTATGCAATTTTCTTTTTTATTCAACTATTATTCCACTTCTATTTTTATTCAATTTTCTATTTTTATTCAACTTCATTTTTCATTTAATTTCCAAATAGATCGTTAAGGTATAGTGGCAAAAAATTAAAAATGTAAGCTCATTCAAGAAACCACTATTCAATTTCCTTTTGTATTCAACTTTCGTTTTTATTTAATATCCAAAACGATCTATTTGGACATTAAATAAAAAAGGAAGTTGAATAGAAAAAAAATAGAAGCGGAATAAAAATGCAAGTGGAAGTTGCATAAAATTAAAAATGGAAGTTTATTCAAGAAACCACTATACCTTAACGATCTATTTGGAAATTAAATAAAAAAAGGAAGCTGAATAGAAAAGGAAATCGAATAAAAATATAAGTGGAATAAAAAAAAAATGGAAGTTGCATAAAATTAAAAATGGAAGTTCATTCAAGAAACCACTATACCTTAACGATCTATTTGAAAATGAAATAAAATGGAAGTTGAATAAAAATAGAAGTGGAATAAAAATAAAAATGGAAATTGCATAAAATTAAAAATGGAAGTTGAATGAAAAAGAAATTGAATAAAAATAAAAGTGGAATAAAAATAAAAGTGGAAGCTGCATAAAATTAAAAATGGAAGTTCATTCAAGAAACCAATATACCTTAACGAACTATTTGAAATTAAACAAAAAAGGAAGTTGAATAGAAAAGGAAATTGGAACCACTATACCTTAACGATCTATTTGGAAATTAAATAAAAAAGGAAGTTGAATAGAAAAGGAAGTTGAATAGAAAAAGAAAGAAGTTAAATAAAAATGGAAGTTAAAAAAAAATAAAAATGGAAGTTACATAAAATTAAAAATAGAAGTTGCATAAAATTAAAAATGGAAGTGGTTTCTTGAATAATCTTCTATTTTTATTTTTATTCAACTTCATTTTTTATTTAATTTCCAAATAGATCGTTCAGATATAGTGGTTTCTTGAATTAACTTCCATTTTTAATTTTATGCAACTTTCATTTTTATTTTTATTCCACTTCTATTTTTATTCAATTTCCTTTTCTATTCAACTTCCTTTTTTATTCAATTTCCAAATAGATCGTTAAGGTATAGTGGTTTCTTGAATGAACTTCCATTTTCAATTTTATGCAACTTCCATTTTTATTTTTATTCCGCTTTTATTTAATTTCCAAATGGATCGTTAAGGTATAGTGGTTTCTTGAATGAACTTCCATTTTCAGTTTCCTTTTCTATTCGACTTTCATTTTTCCTTTATGAAACTTCATTTTTTAATTTTATTCAATTTCGTTATGGTATAGTGGTTTCTTGAATGAACTGTTGTCTTCCATTTTTAATTTTATGCAACATCCATTTTTATTTAATTTCCATTCAACTTCCATTTTTATTTAATTTCCAAATGGATCATTAAGGTGTAGTGGTTTTCAACTTCCTTTTTTATTTAATTTCCAAATGGATCGTTAAGGTATAGTGGTTATGCAAAGGACATTGAATAAAAATAGAAGTGGAATAAAAATAAAAATGGAAGTTGCAAAAAATTAAAAATGGAAGTTCATTCAAGAGCCACATAAAATTAAAAATGGTTTTTGAATGAACTTCCATTTTTAATTTTTTGCAACTTCATTTTTTATTTTTATTCCACTTCTATTTTTATTCAATTTTCTTTTCTATTCAACTTCCATTTTTATTTAATTTCCAAATAGATCGTTAATGTTATTGAAGTTCCAAATAGATCGTTACAGAATAGTGGTTTCTTGAATGAACTTCCATTTTTATTCAACTTCCTCTTTTATTTAATTTCCAAATAGATCATTCAGGTATAGTGGTTTCTTGAATGAACTTCCAGATTTGATTTTATGCAACTTCCATTTTTATTTTTATTCCACTTGCATTTTTATTCCACTTCCTTTTCTATTCAACTTCCTTTTTTATTTAATTTCCAAATAGATCGTCCATTTTTATTCAATTTTCTTTTCTATTCAACTTCCTTTTATTTTTATTCAACTTCCTTTTTTGTTTTATTTCCAAATAGATCGTTAAGATATAGTGGTTTCTTGAATGAACTTCCATTTTTATTTTTATTCAATTTTCTTTTCTATTCAACTTCCTTTTTTATTTAATTTTTATTTTTATTCCACTTCAATTTTATTCAAGAAAAAACCACTATACCTTAACGAATAGAAAAGGAAATTGAATAAAAATAGAAGTGAAATAAAAATAAAAATGGAAGTGGAATAAAAATAAAAATGGAAGTTCATTCAAGAAACCACTATACCTTAACGATCTATTTGGAAATTCATTCAACATCCATTTTTATTCAACTTCCTTTTCTCTTCAATAAACCACTATACCTGAACGATTTATTTGGAAATTGAATAAAAAAAAAGGAAGTTGAATAGAAAAGGAAATTGAAAAAAAAGTTGAATAGAAAAGGAAATTGAATAAAATTGAAAAAAGGAAGTTCATTCAAGAAACCACTATACCTTAATGATCTACTTGGAAATTAAATAAAAAAGGAAGTTAAATAGAAATGGAAGTTGAATAGAAGTGGAATAAAATTAAAAATGGAAGTTCATTCAAGAAACCACTATTCCTTAACGATCTATTTTATTCAACGTCGATTTTTATTTAATTTCCAAATAGATCGTTAAGGTATAGTGGTTTCTTGAATGAACTTCCATTTTAATTTTATTCCGCTTCTATTTTCATCTTCAACTTCATTTTCTATTCAACTTCCTTTTTTATTTAATTTCGAAATAGATCGTTAAGGTATAGTGGTTTAGTCTATTTTCTTTTTTTTTTCAACTTCCTTTTCTATTTAATTTCCAAATAGATCGTTAAGTTAATATTGATTTCTTGAATGAACTTCCATTTTTAATTCCAAATGGATCGTTCAGGTATAGTGGTTTCTTGAATGAACTCCCATTTTTAATTTTATGCGTCTTCCATTTTTATTTTTATTTCAACTTCCTTTTTTATTTAATTTCCAAATAGATCGTTAAGGTATAGTGGTTTCTTGAATGAACTTCCATTTTTAATTTTTATTCCACTTCTATTTTTATTCAATTTCCTTTTCCATTCAACTTCCTTTTCTATTTAATTTCCAAACAGAACGTTAAGGTATAGTGGTTTCTTGAATGAACTTCCATATTTAACTTCCACCACTATACTTTAACGATCTATTTGGAAATTAAATAAAAAAGGAAGTTGAATGGAAAAGGAAGTTGAATAAAAATAAAAATGGAAGTTTATTCAAGAAACCTTAAATAAAAATATTCAACTTCCATTTTTATTAAATTTCCAAATAGATCGTTAAGGTATAGTGGTTTCTTGAATAGAAATTTAATTTCCAAATAGATCGTTAAGGTATAGTGGAAGTTCATTCAAAAATGAAATTGAATAGAAAAGTAAATTGAATAAAAATAAAAATGGAAGTTGCATAAAATTAAAAATGGAAGTTCATTCAAGAAACCACTATACCTTAATGATCTATTTGGAAATTAAATAAAAAAGGAAGTTGAAAAAAAAGGAAAATAGAATAAAAATGGAATTGAAATAAAAATAAAATGGAAGTTCATTCAAGAAACCACTATACCTTAACGATCTATTTGGAAATTAAATAAAAAAGGAAGTTCATTCAAGAATAAAAATCCACTATACCATAACGATCTATTTGGAAATAAAATAAAAAATGAAGTTGAATAGGAAAATAATAGATTGTCAAGGCATAGTGGTTTCCTTTTGTATTCAACTTCTATTTTTATTCAGTTTCCTTTTCTATTCAACTTCCATTTTTACTTTTATTCAATTTCCTTTTTTATTTGGAAATTAAATAACAATGGAAGTCGAATAGAAAAGGAAATCGAATAAAAATGAAATTGAATAAAAATAAAAATTGAAGTTGAATAGAAAAGGAAGTAAAAATGCAACTTGAATGAACTTCCACTTCTGTTTTTATTTAATTTCCAAATAGATCGTTAAGGTATAGTGGTTTCTTGAATGAACTTCCAAAGTGGTTTCTTGAATGAACTTCCTTTCATTTTTCCTTTTCTATTCAACTTCTTTTTTTGTTTAATTTCCAAAATAGATCGTTAAGGTATAGTGGTTTCTTGAACGAACTTCCATTTTTATTTTATGCATCTTCCAGTTTTATTTTTATTCCACTTTAATTTTTCTTCAATTTTCTTTTCTATTCAACTTCCTTTTTTATTTAGTTTCCAAATTGAACGTTTCATTTTCCATTCAACTTCCTTTTTTAATTTAATTTCCAAATAAATCGTTAAGGTATAGTGGTTTCTTGAATGAACTTCCATTTTTAATTTTATGCAACTTCCATGTTTATTTTTATTCCACTTCCATTTTTATTCAACTTCCTTTTTTATTTAATTTCCAAATAAAAATTAAAAGGAAATTAATGGATTTTTATTCAACTTCCACTTTTTATTTTATTCCACTTTAATTTTTATTCAATTTCATTTTGTATTCGACTTCCTTTTTTATTTAGTTGCCAAATTGATCTAATTTCCAAATTGCATTTTTATTTTTATTTAACTATACCTAAACGATCTATTTGCAACTTCCATTTTTAATTTTATGCAACTTCTATTTTTATTTTTATGCAACATCAATTTTTATTTAATTTTCAAACAGAACGTTAAGGTATAGTAGTTTCTTGAATGAACTTCCAAATAGAAAAGAAAATTGAGTTGAATGGAAATTGAAATTGAATAAAAATAGAAGTTCATTCAAGAAATCACTATACCTGAATGATCCATTTGGAATTAAAAATGGAATTTTATTCAAAAAACCACTATATCTTAACGATCTATTTGGAAATTAAATAAAAAAGGAAGTTCATTCAAGAAACCACTATGCCTTAACGATCTATTTGGAAATTAAATAAAAAAGGAAGTTGAATAGAAAAGGAAATTGAATAAAAATAGGAGTGGAATAAAAATAAAAATGGAAATTAAATAAAAAAGGAAGCTGAATAGAAAAGGAAATCAAATAAAAATGCAAGTGGAATAAAAAAGGAAGTTGAATAGAAAAGGATGTTGAATAAAAATAGATCGTTAAGGTATAGTGGTTTCTTAAATGCAAGTGGAATAAAAATAAAAATGGAAGTTGCATAAAAAAGGAAATTGAGTAAAAATAAAATTAAAAATGGAAGTTCATTCAAAAAACCATTATACCTTAACGATTTATTTAGAAATTAAATAAAAATGAAGTTGAATAGAAAAGGAAATTGAATAAAAATGCAAGTGGAATAAAAATAAAAATGGCCACTATGCCTTAACGATGTATTTGAAAATTAAATAGAAAAGGAAGTTGAATAGAAAAGGAAATTGAATAGAAATGGAAGTTGCATAAAATTAAAAATGGAAGTTCATTTTAGAAACCACTATACCTTAACGATCTATTTGGAAATTAATTAAAAATGGAGGTTCATTAAAAAAACCACTATACCTTAACGAATGAACTTCCATTTTTAATTTTATGCAACTTCCTTTTCTATTTCTATTTCCACTATACCATTTTGAATAGAAAAGGAAATTGAATAAAAATGGAAGTTCAACTTCAAGAAACCACTATACCTTAACGATCTATTTGGAAATTAAATAGATCGTTAATGTATAGTGGTCGTTAAGGTATAGTGGTTTCTTGAATGAACTTCCATTTTTATTTTTATTCCTTTTTTATCTTTTAATTTTATTCCACTTCGATTTTTATTCAATTTCCTTTTCCATTCAACTTCCTTTTTTAAAAGCCTTAACGATCTATTTGGAAATTAAATAAAAAAGGAAGTGGAATAGAAAAGGAAATTGAATGAAAAATGAAAGCTGCATAAAATTAAAAATGGAAGTTCATTCAAGAAACCACTATACCTGAACGATCCATTTGGAAATTAAATAAAAAAGGAAGTGGAATAGAAAAGGAAATTGAATGAAAAATGAAAGCTGCATAAAATTAAAAATGGAAGTTCATTCAAGAAACCACTATACCTGAACGATCCATTTGGAAATTAAATAAAAAAGGAAGTTGAATAGAAAAGGAAATTGAAACCACTATACCTTAACGATCTATTTGGAAATTAAATAAAAAAGGAAGTTGAAGTTCATTCAAGAAACCACTACACCTTAAAAATGGAAGTTCATTGAAAAAACCACTGTACCTTAACGATCTATTTGGAAATTTTTATTTTTATTCAACTTCCATTTTTATTCAATTTCCTTTTCTATTCAACTTCCTTTTTATTTAATTTCCTTTTTTCTATTCTACTCAACTTCCTTTTTTATTTAATTTCCAAATAGAAAAGGAAATAGTTGAGTAGAAAAGGAAATTGAATAAAAATTCAAGTGGAATAAAAATAAAAATGAAAGATGCATAAAAATAAAAATGAAAGCTGCATAAAATTAAAGTGGAAGTTCATTCAAGAAACCACTATACCTGAATGATCTATTTGGAAATTAAACAAAAAAAGAAGTTGAATAGAAAAAGGTTATACCTTAACGATCCATTTGGAAATTAAATAAAAAAGGAAGTTGAATAAAAATTAAATTGAATAAAAATGCAAGTGGAATAAAAATAAAAAAGGAAGTTGAATAGAAAAGAAAATTAAATAAAAAAGGAAGTTGAATAGAAAAGTAAGTTGAATAAAAATAAAATTAAAAATGGAAGTTCATTCAAGAAACCATTATACCTTAACGACCTATTTGGAAATTAAACAAAAGTTCATTGAAGAAACCATTATACCTTAATGATCTATTTGAAAATTAAATAAAAAAGGAAGTTGAATAAAAGTGGAAGTTGCATAAAATTAAAAATGGAAGTTCATCCAAGAAACCACTATACCTGAACGATCTATTTGGAAATTAAACAAAAAAAGAAGTTGAATAGAAAAAGGTTATACCTTAGCGATCCATTTGGAAATTAAATAAAAAAGGAAGTTGAATAGAAAATTAAATTGAATAAAAATGCAAGTGGAATAAAAATAAAAAAGGAAGTTGAATAGAAAAGAAAATTAAATACAGAAGGAAGTTGAATAAAAATAAAATTAAAAATGGAAGTTCATTCAAGAAACCATTATACCTTAACGACCTATTTGGAAATTAAACAAAAGTTCATTCAAGAAACCACTATACCTTAACGATCTATTTGAAAATTAAATAAAAAAGGAAGTTGAATAAAAGTGGAAGTTGCATAAAATTAAAAATGGAAGTTCATTCAAGAAACCACTATACCTTAATGTCCAAATAGATTGTTAAGGTATTCCACTTGCATTTTTATTCAATTTCATTTTCTTTTCTATTCAACTTCCATTTTTAA